>CAWUER010000756.1:0-207877 GCA_963921195.1 Pegoplata infirma | reverse complement strand
TGACTGCTTTATATTCCTGTGTAAGATCTATTGAAAATCGATGGGGCCTCAGCCGTCGTTCATTGGATTTATACAGCACTTATACATGCAATTATGATGTATGGAACCATTGTCTGGTGGCCTGCTATAGCGACATAAGTGATCTGTCTTTATCATGAAAGAAGAAATCCTAAATCACCTAATACAATTGAACTTATTGTTTAGGCAGTATGCCTCAACGTCGGCAATTCGACTTAAAAGCACACGGTAATGGAAGATCAGCACTTGTGGCCATAGTGCGATCTAGAAAAAGGTAACAATACCACAAATTGTGTACTGTATTCTCTCTACGAGCATTTTTGACCGCTCCTTTACCTACTATTATTTATTTAAGTATTTATCGTATGACACTGATACAAAACAATTTTAATTTTAGAGATATAAGCATAACGAGTTTAACAGATTATACAACAAAGTTTAGCATATTTTGATGGAAAAGTAGTATAGATAATAATTAGATATTGATGTCAATATTCTTCAGCCACCGGACGGCATCTGGGCCAGCATTGTTTAGTTCGTGTAGTTCGCTAAGAAATTTACGATGGGGCAGTCTTTTATAATGTGGTAAATGGTTTGATTAACATCACTGCAATCACATAATGGCGAAACAGTGGAGCCCATTTAAAAAGAGTAGCTGCGCACCTTCCATTGTTTGTCCGTATACGGTTAAGCCTAACCCATATAGGCCTTGGCAATTCTGATCCCGGAGGCATACAGGTCAAGTCCTGTATTTTCATTAAGTCATCACATGAAGCTTGGTCCAATTATTAAACCAGATGTTATATGGGTCATAATTATTGTTTGCGAGACTTTCAACTAGTTTTAATGGAGGTTTCCGAGATATGAGACGGTCGTCATTAGCAGCTTCAGTATATTGGTGTATTTTAAGGCTAGGATTGGCGATTATTTTTCGATGTTCGCGGAGTAGTGAATTCTGACGTCATAGACTTGGTGGTAGAATATTACTTTGAACAGGTAAAAATCTTAATGGAGGTAAAGACATGGTACCTGTTACACAGTGCAACACCCAAAATCGGAATGGGATGAAACCAAAAGCAAATGAAAGTTGACATATTCCATAACAAACCCCTCAAGGCTTTTTTCTAGTTCAGAGCTAGATTTTGTTTTACACGCATTTGAAGTTAGTGCACTTTTATTATAATTACACTCAAAAAAAAAAAAAACTGTAATGTTAGCAAAAAAAGCTTGTAAACCTACAAGAAAATTTGCTGATTTTGAACCCACAATTTTTTTGCTAAAGTTAGCAAAAATGTTTTGCCAATAATTAGTTAACTAATTTTTTTTTTTTTTTAACTTAGTTCATACACATCTGAGGACCCCATTAGGCTCGGAACCGATAGGTCCAGACCCCGATGGGCCTAGACCTAGTTGGGTTCCTTTAAAATCGTCATAGTTTTTGATCCAAAATTTGTGTCCGTTTTGCTCTAATTTGCTTAGTTTTTGAGATACGTGATTTTAGGGGACCACTGGGGTCTTGAGAATTAAAAAACTCGATAACTTCAAAAATATTACTCGGAGAGCTTTTGACTATATTGCGGTCTTGTTTTACGTGTTCAGAGCTACAAAAATGCTTTTGGACTTTTTGTTGTGTCGGCAATATTTACCGAGATATGAGCATTTTAAAATTTTCGGGAATGCTAACTTTTTTGGATCCAAAGTTAGGGCCCATTAGGGTCCACACATGTGAAGAGGACCGGCGATATTATGGAGATTCTAAGAACCATTTTGCTCTATCTGGCTTAGTTTCCGAGATAGCGCCATTTTAAGTTTTCTGAAAATAAAAAAAAAATTACCATTTATTTTGCTAATATTAGCAAAAAATCTTGTAAAAATGTTGTCAACTCAATTTCAAATTTAGCAAAAGAAATTAGTTCAAAGTTTGTTTAAAATTGCTAATGTGCTAAATGAAGTTTACAAGAATTTTTTGCTAACATGCTAATCTCTACTAAAAATTTGCTAAAAGTTAGCTAACTAGCGTTAGCAAAAAAAATTAGTAAATCTACTAACGTATTTTTTTGAGTGTACAATAATAAATGCTTGAAAACTGTATTAGTGGCGAATGATTAATATTGTAATTGCCTTTAAATAACAATCATACGCAACGGTGTCCAGTGATTTATATTAATAATTGCCTTTAAATGACAATCATACGCAACGGTGTACATGGTTTATTTTAATTTGGCTATTCAGTAAATAGGTACTGGACCGATTGCAGCAAAATTCATACCGGTCATAGCTGAAGTAATTTTGAGCTTAAGTTTGGAAACTGGACCCTACATGTCCAATAAGGGCACCACCAGGGGTCTTTAAAGTTGGACACGTTTAGTACACAAAAACTTTAAATGCCTTAAAATCACCAACTTTAAATGCGTGTAAAATAAAATCTAGCTCTGACCTAAAAAAAAGGCCTTGAGGGTTTTGTTATGGAAAACGTCAGCTTTCATTTGCTTTTGGTTTCATCCCATTCCGATTCCGAAAGTTCGATTTTGTATCACTGTGTTATTAGTCGAATACATGCATTTAGTTGGGTAATAAATTTGTTTACGTGGGGGATATTAAGCCAGACCGGTGTGCAGTATTCTGCAGAAGAATAAACCCATCCGAGTGAGGCTGAGCGCAGTGTTTTTGCAGAAGCTCCCCAGGTAGTTGACGCAAGTTTTTGGATAATATTGTTACTTAAAACGCGTTAGCAGTATTTTCTATGTGCTTTTTAAAAATGAGTGTTCTATCAAGGGTAACTCCTAGGTATTTTGGTGTTGGATTGAAGGGCAGGATAGTGTCTCCAAAACGAACGTTAAGCTTTAGATCAGATTGACTATTATTGAGATGAAAACATGTTACTTCGTCTTGTTATGGCTAGGACACAGACGCCATTTTTTTTAAATAATTTCCAATGATAGCAGGTCATTTGTAAGGACAGATTCAGCATCTTTTACTAAGTAGCGTTGAGTGGCTATAGCGATGTCAAGTACAGATCCTTGGGGGAGTCCATTATTAAGTTTACACTTTCTGCTTTGTTTGTTTCCAAGATACACTATAAAATGACGATCACTTAACATATTGTTGACAAGAGTAGCAGTTCGAATGCAAGGGATAGCTTTTAGAAATTTATAGATCAGCCCGTCTTTCCAGACCGTGTCGAACGGAGCTTTGACGGATGTCTTGAGTTTTGATTGAAAGCCAGCCTCAATGTAGGTCGTTAAGAATAGTACCTGATCAGTGCAGCTACGTCCCGATCTAAACCCCACCTGCTCTACCGGAACGATGCTGTGGGTTCAACTCTGTTATAAATTAGTCTCTCGAGTAATTTGTATACAACGCTTAATAGTGCTCTCGGTCGGTAACTTTCAGCTTGTTCCTTTGGCTTGCCTGGTTTTAAAAGGGCGAGTATTTTAGATCTCTTCAGATCCGTAGGCATTACACCAGTTAGTAGTACATTTAAGTAGAAAAGTGTAAGCCATTTTCGAAAAAATTTTCCACTATGTATAGAAAATTCAGGAAATATGCCATCCGCTCCTGCGGATTTCCCTGACTTAACTTGCGATATTGCGAAGTTAATTTCCTCCTCACTAAAAGGTCCTGAGAACTGTGGTATGATAGACGATTCATTTTTTAATTCTTTAAGTTTCTTTTTAATATTAATGGTGTGTTTCTTCTCTGAGACAATTTTTGATGTTCGTTTGATGTGTAGAGCAATACTGTCAGGGTGTATGCTCGATTTAGATGTTGTTATAGGACTGCTATTATCCAATTTACGAAGGAGGCTCCAAGCTTTTCGGCTGAAATGTGTGAAATTTACATTTTCAACAGTATGGTGCCATTTTTCCCTGCGAGCATTATCAAAAGACTTTAGAAGTTCGTCTGCAATTGTCTCATCTTGAGTAGCTACCCAAGCAGAAAAATATGGCGGTACAAAAAATAAGGCTCTGGTAAAACACTTTATTTTTAGTATATAAAGTAGTATGCAATTACACATAGGAAAGAGCTTTGCCAGTGCTTTGCAAGAGTTTTTTTTTCGACCAAATTTCAATATAAAGCTCTGGTAAAGTACTTAATTTTTTGTATATAAAGTGGTATGCAATCACATATAGGAGAGGGCTTCACCAGTACTATTTTTATCCAAAATTTCGAACATTATATAATCCCAATTCTCGTGATGACAGTGAAAACTCAAAAAAATCTCCGTTTTCTTTAAAAATGTTTCCTTTCAATAAAATATCATCACCTTTGTATTTCGACCGTTTTTTAGTAAAAATTTCTTTAACAACTATCACATTTCTATTTTGCAGTAAACATACGTTATCAGGAGAGGTGGATCTAACTTTAAATCCATGAATATTTACAAAAAAATAAATCACTCTCGAGATAGAAGTTTCCAAGAGAATATTCAGAAAATGTACTAATCGGATAAACCAAAGGAACATTATTTGCTGAATTATCGGAATGAAAATATGTAGTTTTCTTTGAATTTAAGCAAGAGGGTTGTCTGGACCCTTTATAATACTCTTTATATAATCCAAACTATTTTCGAAATCGAAAGCAGAAAATTGTGATAATGACGCTCCCATATTAACAACGTCCTCTGCTATATGAATAAAGTTGTGTATATTCATTTCCAATTGCCTACATTAAATAAATTAAAAGATTTTCTCTGAAATTTTTCTGTTATATCTTTAGATATATGAAAAAGGTTGTTTTTTAAAATACTCGTAGTAACATTTTCATGTGAAATAAACGCAGTGCCACTGCATTTCTTAAAATCATCTTTTGAAACAAAAATTTTCCAATTCCGAGATAAAGTTTTAAAGTTTTACGAATTTAACTAGATCAAAATTAATTATATTTAGTAATGGACTATTTTATTTACTTTTTGTCGGATTTTTTGTCGGATGGACTTTAAAGTACGTTCTTCGTTATTGAAAATTCTCGTAATATTAACAGTGTTGCCTTTAACATTCTATCTTTAAATACCTTTTTTTAAAAAAAGAGAACTAAAATTATGGTATTATCACAGACTAATACAGACTCGACATAAGTGACAGGTGTCAAAAAAGTAGTTCTGAACCATATGGTTAATATTTTCAAATTATTCTAGGAATTAGGTTAGAAAGAGAAAACTGATCTAACGCGCCATAAGAAAAATGGATGCCAGATCGGACTTTATTGTTTCACTCACTCCTAAGTCGTAGAAAGTGTTGCCATGTTAGCGTAAAACGGACTAAAAAACGCTGTGTTTTCTCCTAAAATCGCTTAGTTTTTCCTCATTTTTTCTTATAAAACCCTACTGTCGAGTCTGTATTTAGTCTGTGGTATTATATTAAATACCATAAATACCATGACTACGTTTTTGAAAGAGTCGATAGTTTTAAATATTTAGGATCACTAATAAGTGGTGACAATATTATGCATTCTACAATAAATGAAAGAATACAATCAGCCAATAAAACATTTTATGCACACCTGAAATTTTTCAAATCTTAATCTATAAACAGACAAATAAAATTAAAACTATATAACACAATTGTACAACCAGTACTAACATGTGGCTACGAAACATGGACGTTAACTTCAAGTGATGAAGAAGACTTAAGAGTATTTGAACGTAAAATCTTAAAAAAAATATACGGAAATGATGATGGTAGCTATCGCATGAGATATATATAACCATGAGCTAGAACAGCTATCGAATGGAAAAGACGTAATTAAGTTCATAAAAGCTCAAAGACTGAATTGGGCTGGTCATATCGCAAGAATGCCGGAACACCAAGCTCAGAGACGAATACTTGACGCGGCTCCATATGCAACAAGGGCAAGAGGAAGACCTAGAATGAGATGGCTAAATGCAATTGAAGATGACTGTAGGGTAAATGGAATAATCAACTGGAGACGGTTGGCGCAGAATAGATCAGAATGGCGTCAAAAAGTGAACGATGTTAAGGCCCACACCGGGCTGTAACACCAACAGATGATAATGATTAAAAATAAAATTCATATCTTAATTGAATGAGAATGAGGCTTGAAATTCCCAAAATATAAACCTATTAGAAAGACAGAAATGACGCCAAAGACTGAAATGGTGACCGTAGTTCCCGTTAAGTTGATATTTTTTACTTAATTTTTAATTTTTTTTTTAATTTAATCTTTCATTTTATTATTTATTTAATTTTCATTTTATTTAATTTTTCGTTTAATTTTTATTTAACTTTTGAAGTCAACATTTAATTTCTTTGAGATTCGTTTCGGTATCATTATTGTAAAAATCTAAAACTATCGATCTACATCGATACTAATTTAAAAAAAAAAAGTAAAATTTTGTGATGTTGCTCCTAAAGTACTTTGTTATGTTGCTTTTAAAGTACTCTAAAACAGCTCTGTTACAGAGTTAAAAAATCCTATACGGCAGACCGTTTACCACGGTTATCATTAGGGCGCTGATAGAGTACTTTACTGCATTGCTTTCCCAGCACTTATACTACCAAATAAGGTTCTTTGCCAGCACTTTCCCGTCTGTATTTTTCTGCCTGGGTAGATATTCCCAGTGTAGAGTCTCGGTTTCTTCTGACCAGCCAGGAACATATTGTTTCCGGTATCCTCTGGGTATATGTTTCTTTGCAGTAGAAATTACAATTTTCACCATTCTTGAATAATTATTTGGGATTGGATTTATCCACCTTATGTAAGAGTCGAGATCTCGAGAAAAGAATTTCCAAGAGGCTTTGCAGAAGTTCCATCTTGGTTTTGGAAATGATTCGACTAAGGGTATCTGAATTCCTATTTCTAGGAAAACTGGACGATGTTGGCTGTTTGGGAATGTTTGTAGTAATCTTCGGTAGACTGGGATGGGAGCGTGGTCATCTGAGACTGACATATGTGAGGTCGGGATTATAGCCTCTGCGCCAGCGACCAGAGTGAAAGGTTGAAGCGTCTTTCGCATCAAAAATAAGGTGTAAGTTGTTAACCTCTGCCCATTCGACTATTCGACTAACATGTTGACATTTATGTCGCCAGTAGAGTACCTCCAAGAAGTGTGTTGGATATTAAAATCACCAGTATACAACGACGGGTGTGGAAATGTGGGGAGGACTGAGTCAGGCCATAGAATGTTTGGGGGCTTATAAACGTATACAATATGCATTCCAGAGATTTCAATCGTAATAGTATATAGTCTTGCTCAGAGCAAATATCAATAAGGGTGACATTGTCCAGACCATTTCTGACATAGCGGAACCACATGAACGATGGTATAGTATACCAACAGCATCATATTCATCAATCATGCCACATATATTGAATTCTTCTTTAGTTAAAATGTGGGTTTCTTGTATGATGACGACATCAATACATTCGTCAGACAGCATACGCGAGATATAATCGCATTTAGCTCTGCTCATTCCCTCAAGGTCCGATATTCTTTGTCTAGAAGCTCTTAGAAGAGCTAGTTCGATTTACTTCAGGCTGCATTATTATTGTTTTATCTGCTTAGTATTTCTAGTTGTGTTTGTTTTTTTAAATTTACTTAGGAGACCAAATATAGTTCTGATAGTTTGGCAGCCAGTCGCAATAGAATGGATCGGAGTCTATTAGGATCAGCTTGGGTTAAGCCTAGCTCAATAATTGCAGTTCATTGCAGTGATTACAAGGCAGAGATGCAAGCTATAACGGAAGTGGCTGACTGGTTGAGTTGCAATGTCTTGTCTAAAACCGCAGTCAACATAAATTCTGACAGTCAAGCCGCAGCGAAGTCCCTGGTGGAAATGTTTCTGAAAAGAAGATCTGCCGTAAATACCGCAGGTCAGTTTAATATAGGGCTCATATGGAACCAATTCTGTTGGAACCTGCCAACAATTGTATTTAGGTTAAAGACTGAAAAGTTTTTGGGTTTCACCTAAAAATGGAAAAATATAGTATAAAAACTTTTGATTTATGTATATGTACAGGCAATTTAAAATTACTTTTTTCATCCATTGTTTGCCGAAGTATTTAACACAGTTTTGAAAATCATCTTCACCATCAAAAGCATTTATTTCTTGTTGTAGAATCATAATAAATATCTACATTGCTATTTATTTAATTAAATAAATGCGAATTCCATAATTAATGTGTTTAGTCTGAATTTTTAAAATTAAAAAAAAAAGTAAAAAAATTTCAGCTGTGCCGCTTTAATTACTTAAATAATCACAAAATTTAAATAATTACAACTAACCATAGCATTAATAATTTCCAAAGTTACAGGCTACAATAATTTTGTGTAAAATCTGTGGATCAATTTGTAGAGTACTTACTTTTGATTGGGTAGCAAATTTTCTCGTATTAAGTTCCCAATTGTTCCAGAAAAGAATATACAATAGCTGATCCCGCCTTCTGAAATACACGCACTAAAGAATTGGCATGGCTTGTTCTCATGTTTACTAATCCCGCATGCATTCCGCATATTTTCCAAATTAAATGACTCCACGATTTCGTTTGGTGCAAATGGGAACCATATGAAAACTTTGTCGCCCAGATATTGTAAGACATGTTGCATTTTATTGTAACTGGTAGGGATGATGGTTTAACCAGGGACCAGGATGTAGCAAATAGGAAAGGTTTTTGTATAATTCATGGCTAATATAACCTTGTCCCGACGTTATTCGTATAAAACAGTCAATATTCCCTTTTTATTATCATAAGCGGCTTCACAAGTAAATAACTTACTTTACTTAATCCATACCCCGTCTACCTTTCAGTGTGGGGATTTTTTACAAAGAGTTCGCCAATGTTGTCTGTTACACAAGTAAATAAGCGATATAAAAAATTAAGGAGAATAAAAAAATATTTAATAAAAAAATAGATCTTACTTTAAAGTCATTCGGTTGAATGCATTAGTTTGGCAAAATGCGCTAGCATTTTCTATGCATTCGGTTTTAAGGGCACCTACGGCCTTCTTGAAAGCATCTTCTTGATCCTTAGTGTTTTTTGGTCTTACGACTATACTGTCCTCAACATTCATTTCAACCCGCACAAAACAATTTTTACAATAACAAATATTATAAATTTTTTTGGGTTTTTGATTTTATGGCTTTGAACTTTTTTGCCGCAAACAAATTCATACTCAAATTTCTCCACAGTACATAGATTTTTATATGTACACTAGCCTTGTAATAATAATAATAGTTTTGATCACAGGATCAATTATTTTTATACCCTCCACTTAGTGATAGAGGGTATATATAAGTTTGTCATTCCGTTTGTAACTCATCGAAATATCGGTCTGGGACCCCATAAAGTATATATATTCATGATGCCCGATCGATTTTAAGACATTCTAGCGATGTCCGTCTGTCCGTCTGTCCGTCTGTCCGTCTGTCTGTCTGTCTGTGGAAAATGCTCTCGCGGAAAAAATTTTGCACAGAGATGACTGAAACTGAAAATATATATTGGAAGTTCTCCCGAGAAGTTTGGTATTGCATTTGAGCAATATCGGTTCAGCGGTTCAAAAGTTATGAACGAAAATGTAAGCACACCTCAAAAATTTCAGTACATTCAACATAACCTAAAAATACAAAATGGTCTAATTCGGCTTCTGGTTGACATATGTGAACATAATTGAACACCAAATGGTATTTAAACAAGTACGAACATATTTTTTGACAAAAAAAGAAAAAAATCGCGGATTTTTGTTTTTTTTTACCAAAATTTTTTTTCGCGGAAATTTTTTTTCAAATTTTTTTTTTTTTCAAAAGTAATTTCCTTTTAAATAAAGTTTTTTGCAATAATCTTTTTGAAATTGTGGAGGGTATCACTACATTCGGCAAGGCCGAATTTAACTTTTTTACTTGTTATTTATTCTTTCTATTTATTTACAACTCATTTTTAATAAATTCAACCTAACCGAGAACTGGTGACAATGACCGTCGTCTCGTTGTAGCGAAAAAAACCAAGGGTTCTTGTGGGAATCGAACCCACGACCCCCACGTGGAAAGGCTAGCACGCTACCAACTAGCCTACGCCCCCCCCCCCCCCCACTAGACTTGTATTGTTCACGAACGAACTTGTTCAATTGAACTATTCACTGAACGACTTAGCATAGGGCGTTCCTTTCAGCTGTTTTAGGTATTAAGGAGAATAAAAAAATATTTAAAAAAAATGAGTCTTACTTTGAAGTCGTACGGTTAAATGCCGACCTAATGCAACTCATTACTTTAGTTTGACCAAGTGCTGTAGCATTTTTTTATACCCTCCAACTACTGTATTGGGGTATACTCACTTTGTCATTCCGTGTGTAACGCATCGAAATATTGGTCGGGGACCCCATAAAGTATAAATATTATTGATCAGTGATCGATTCTAAGACATTCTAGCGATGTCCGTCCGTCCGTCTGTCTGTCCGTCCATCTGTAGTTAACACAATGCAGTCCAAAATAAAAGAGCTAGACCCCTCATGTTTGGCATAAGTATGTCTTGTGGTTCTAGGCAGGTTAAGTTCGGAAATGGGCTAAATCGGACTAGGGGGAAAAAAGTTCCCCCTTGAAGAATTAAACCAACCTCTTAAAAATGCTAATTTTTTTACGTTTTTTGTATTTTTGTGAGCCAAATGAGACAGTTTTATGTTCGTAGAAGTTTAAAGTCCTGCGCTTGGACCCAGGGGACTAAAAAATTTAAATAATTAAAAAACTATAGTACTTAAGTGCATAAAGCAGACAAAAATGAACTTGTAAACATATACCGTGAGGGCCAAGGAGTCACCCCAGCTCACCGATCCCTCCCCCTACCTTGCCCCCCCCCCTCCTTAAAACAACGCCCCTGTCAAACATTTTTTTTATAAATTTTTTTACATGTTGGAGGGTATAATAGATTCGACACAGCCGAATTTAACACTCTCACTTGTTTTATAATAACAATTTTTATATTATAAATTTCTAATAAATCGGTTTTAAGGGCACCTACCTTCTCGAAATCACCTTCTTGATCATGGTGATTAGTTTTTTTTTATTTTTTGGTCTTACGACTATGATGTACTCAACATGCATTTCAACACGCACAGAACAATTTTTATAATAACAATTATAATATATTTTCTTCGGGGTTTCTGATTTTATTTTGTCACTTTTTATGTAAATTAACTGGCCTTAAATTTTTTTGCCGCATACAAATTCATATTCTAAGTTGTCCATAGTAGCTTTTTATGTGTACAATAGATTTGTTTTGTTCATGAACGAATTAGTTCAATTGAACTATTCACTTTACTGAACGACTGATCTTAGTTCGTTCTTTTCAGCTCCTTCAGTTCTTTTTGTTCAATCAGCTCAGTTGTTTATTAAATCAATTTGTTCTTTTAGTTCGGTCGTTTATTCATGATTGTTCGATAACTTTGTTCGATTTGTCATTTTCGTTAGTTTTTTTATCTTATTACTGCGCGTTTTCTTATATTTTTTATTTTTTACAACTAATTTTGCGATTCTATTCAAAGTTAAAAAAGAAAATTTAACTTTTTTTAAATAAAAGAAATATATGAAAATGAATATGGTTAAATATTATCTTCTTTTCATGTTGTAGTTTACTTCAGCAATTCTAAATGTTGTTTTAAGATTTTTGTATAAATTTGGGAACAAAATCCATGATTAACATAAACTAGGTATCCCAGCAAAACTTTGGTAATGGGTAGTGATTATATAACACATTACCAAGTAATGTATATACCCTATTTGTAGCATTATTTTAGGATGTCTTGCCAAACATTTGTTCCACAACGTATTATTTTAAAGTGAAAAATAATTCATTACTAATAATTTGCTACGTAATGCATGATTATTGGAAAAAATGTATTTCATATTTATTATTTCTAAACATTAAATCATGGATGACTTATATTTGGTTACATTATGTATTATTTGAAAGTTTGAAATAATACATTATTTATAATTGGATGCATAATGCATTACAATAACATAAAAAATAATTATTTTATAAAAATATGCATAAGTTTAAACTAGAGATGGGCTCACGACAGGAAATTTCTAAAGACACACACTCACGAGCATTTTTTATCTACTTACCCTCACTTACAATCACGTGAGTAAATTTAATACAAAATTACTTTTTCACTACTCGTTACACCTTATATATTATCTTCTGGTATGTTATATTATTTCATTTCTCGTAACCTATAAAATATCAAATATTTTACACCTTACTCGTATTCTTCGTTATAAATTTATGACTTATTTTATACCTTACTGGTATTCTTTGTGATAATGTGGATGCATTACTTTGAGTCTCATCGCCTGTTAAAATCATCAATGCTGCAATGTATAAAATAAGAGATCCTATACCTTATTTTATACCTTATTTGGTAATCTAAGTTTTGCTGGGATTTTTTAATGAACGAAAATGTTCGGTAGCTCAATTTAACTACATATTAAGCACAAGCCTACTTCACACACAAAAAAAAACTTGTCAAATTACTAGAAAAAGTCTCTTAATACTATTTTACAAATATCGAACAGTTTTACAGTTTTATCTCTTTTTTAACAAAAAATTTTCTATCGATTTTTTTTTTGTAATAACTGAAGTTTTTAATTTATTTCGGTTTGAGTCCATATTAATTATTTCTGAGAAATAATAATTTTTGTTGTACTATGAGAAAATCTGAAAAAATTAATTGACAAATCAGGCTAAGTGGAGATATCGACAGCTTTCGGATGTTTTTTTTTTGTAATTTTACAATTTTATTTTGTAATTTTACAAATTTCCAAGGTTTTTTTACAAAATAAATCTAGTAAATTCAAGAGAACTCTTTGTAAGTTTTGTTGCGCTGAAAAAGTTTTAATTTTACAATTTTATTGGTAAAAGGCTTGTATAATTACAGAAAAGCTAGTAATTTTTACTAGGAATTCTCGTAAAATTGGAGGTAGCAAACAATCTAGTAAAGTCACTAAACCTCCTGGTAAGTTTTAACTCGTCAAAAGAATTATAAGTTTACAATTTTATTGGTAAAAAGCTTGTAGAGTTACAAAATTATTGGTAAAATGCTTGTAAAATTACAAGGATTTCTTGTCCTTGTACAAAATTTTTTTAGTGTATACACTGCACGAATTAACTATTAATTGCACAATTAAAATAAAGATCAATAACTCAAAATATAAATTTCAAAACGGGACATTGTATGGTATACCTATTAGACTGGGTCGAAATCCTACAAAGTGTAAGGATCAATTGTCCTTATGTAATGGGGTAATATAAGCATTTTATAAAAGACAACTTTTTAATCGATCAAAAACTCTATTAGCGCATCGGTGGTCAAAATTAAGATTTTGGTCAAAATGACCAAATTTTCAAAAAAAAAAATTAAAATATAAATTTAAAGCAGCGTGTATGTTAATTATTTAATTGTTTATCATATTTACTTTACTTATTTTATATTCAGTTTCATTTCATTCTGTTAATTATTGTTTATGTTTTCATTCTTTTAAATTTCTAAAACACTGTAGAATTTTCAATGTTCATTTGATTTGAATATTTTTTGAGTTTATTTGTTTGGACTTTGTAAACAAAATAATTGTATAAAAGGAGAAATATTTTCAAAATAATTTCAATTAGCTTTCTGACTCCAAATAAGAAACTTTGATCGGTCTTCGGATACGAACGGGTTTCTAAATAAAAAGTCCTTAAAGCAATTATTTAAAAGAGTGTTTTATTTAAAATCGATGAATACATACAACCTTCGGAACAAGGTTGTTTCAAATTTCATTTAATTGGATAGTAAAAAAAAAAAAATTTATTGCATTTGATACTAATAACTTTTGTGTTAAATATTGGAATTTTATGCCATCACTAACATATTTTTATTTAAGGTACAAAAAAAAAATCGTATTTTTGGCGCGGTTCTCAAAACCACTTTTTATATTTAATTTTTTTTTTTTTTATTAAAATTGCAAAATATATCGATTATATTACTCAATGTTATTAAAAACATCATAAATACTAAAGATTTAAACTTTTGCGAAAATCCGTTCTTTAGTTTTTTGTGGGGAGCGATTTCAATTGAGCGGATTTCAAGGAAATCGGATTTTTTTCCATTTTTTTTAGTTTTTATTTTTTGTAAGCTACATAATTGTACAAATTGACCAATATTATGCTCTATCTAGTTCCATTTGATCATGGTAACTTAGTTTTGAAACGATAGAGGTTTTAACTACTGTTTTATGAAATTAATGGTTCCAAAATCATGTTTGTGTTAAATATTGTGTTGTATGTTCTCTTATTTAATCATATTGACTTAATTTTGCAACATAAATTTTTTTGGGCATCTTTAACCCGTATGTGCATGCAACCAAAAATGTCCCCTACCAAAATTTTCATGTTTTTTAAAAAATTAAAAAAAAACACACACATTTTTATTTTCAAAATAGTCAAAAATAACTAATTAAATAATTTTTATATTGCCGAATTGATAACATTGAATTATGATTACGTGCGGATTAATTTTGTTTTAATAAAACTTGAATTTTTTATATTATATCACACGCAATAATGTATTTCATATTTAATGTAAAAAAGCCATAAAACAAATAATATCTAAATCAAAATTTTGAGACTAGACTAAATTCCCATTCGTTTTCACACTTAGTGGTGAAAAATCTGACTACATTTTGTGTTATTTTATGTTTATTTTTTATTAAATCCGTATGGATATATCGCGACCTTGGAACAACAAGGTTCTATTTGCACCAACACTACTATTGAGAAAACTAAGGTTGAATATCGTTAATCGCTTTACTAAGTCAGTTTTGACAAAATTTGAAAACGGTTTTTGAATAATTTTAAATTAGTCCTTAAATTTTATTTTGTATTTGAAAATATTCGCGCTACTAAGTATATTAGTTTTTGCACAATTTGAGTCTCAAAAAGCAGATAGAACTCTGTTGCTCAACGATAAGGCACATGAATTTGGACAACATGGTTCTAACTGCCAAATAGAACCTTGCACTCAAAAAATAATGTTAGTAAAATCAACTGAAAATGTCAGTTAAAATAACTACTTTGTAAGTTGTTTTGGGGTCAACTACTTTTTCAGTTAAATCAACTAACAATGTTAGTTATTTTAACTGACAAAAAACAACTGACTAATGTAGTAAAAACTACTTACATTTGTAGTCAAAACAACTAAAATGTAGTAAAAATAAAATAATCAATATATAATTTTTTTTTTCAAAAAATTTTTCGAAAAAAAATTGAAGACCAAATTTTTTCCAAATTTGTGAAAAATAAAAAAACGAATATTTATTTTATTTTTTTGGAAAAAAACTTTGAAAATTTTAAAGAAATAAAAAAAATAAAATTAACTACTTTAAATAACTGTTACTACATCACAGTACTTTTTTGTTAGTTGTTCAAAAAACGACTTAAAATAACTAACAGAAATATTTGTTTGATATTTTTCATACAAAAATAACTAAATTTGTAGTTGAAAACAACTAACTACTGTAAAATATACAAACAACTAACATGTAGTAACTTACATAATTTTCTGGGTGTGTGTTTATGTAAGAAATAGTTTTTTGCAGATAGAACCTTGTGTTATTTGGATTTCAATATAATAATACAACATTTGTTAATCAAAAATAAACCGACTTACAAGGTAAGCCTCTCTAGTGTCCACCTGGGATCTTCATAATATTTATTTTATTTTGTAGAGCAGGAAAAATAATGCCACACGTTATTAGGGGGGGGGGAGGGTACATAAGGGGAAGAGAACGGTCAGTTTTTAGTCCTGGTAATAAGAATTTCATTGTAATGCTTTCATCATCGGTATGAGTTTTAATAAAATACTCCATTGCTAGGGCCATAATGGAATTTTTGCTTTTTAGTACCACCGGAATCGCTCCATGTTAACAGTTTTGTGATATTCTTGTCTTCGAATACTTTTTCGACAGTTTTTTTGGAAGGCTGATGCTATATCGTTCACACTTCTTCCGCCAGTGCTGCTGTTGGAGTAACTGAAGTTTTATCAAAACACTTTTATTTCATGTGCTTTTACTTTAAAAACCTTGCTTCAGGAATTCATTTTGCGGATTTTAAATCCTAATCGCATCTTTTAGCTACCCCAGTTACATTATTTTTCTTCTCGAGTGTGTTAAATCTATTTTTTGGGGGTCGCAAAAGCTCCAAGCTAAGCCACTAGGGAGGAAACTCTTTATTTTCAATATATTTCAAGACAATACTATGCTCATGTGACTTTAAACACATATTTCTCTTTGCAGTTGGTTCTAAACTCAAAAAAAAACTTGTCAAATTACAAGAAAAAGTCCCGTAATCCCATTTTACAAATATCTTACAGTTTTCCTTCTTTTTTAACCAAAAATTTTTATCGATATATAAATTTTTTTTTGTAATTTTACAATTTTTTTCGTAAATGTACAAATTTCCAAGGTAATTTTACAAAAAAACAAATTAGTTAAGGCACGAGAATTCCTTGTAAGCATTATCGCATCAAAAAAGTTGAAAACTTCCAATTTTATTGGTAAAAAACTTGTAAAATTACAAAAAAGCTCGTATTTTTTACTACCAATTCTTGTAAAATAGGAGGTGGAAAAACTTAGTTTAGTTACGAGAAGTCCTTGTAATTTTTATCGCGTCAAAAAGTTGTAAATTTACAATTTTATTGGTGAAAATCTTGCAAATTGTTTGAATTTTACAAGCTTATTACCAATAAAATTGTAATTTTTACTAGAAACTCTCTTAAATTAGGACGTACAGTCATTTTACGAGAATTTTTTGGTAACTTTACAAGATTCAAAAAAAAAAAACATGTTAAATTACTAGAAAAAGTCTCGTTAATTTGTATTTTGTGTGATCGAAATTTACATTTTTTTTTATAAATTTACATTTTTATTAGTAAAACGTTAGTTTTCCGCAGCCAAAATTTACGAAAAAAATTTAAATTTACAAGAAAAAATTATTGTTTACAAGGAAATCTAGTAATTTTATAATAAAAACAAAAATTTCTTAATTTTTACAAGGAATTTTGGTAAAAAAGGATGTAGCAAAAAATCTAGTTAAGTAGCGAGAATTCCTTTTAAGTTTTATCGCGTCAAAAACGCTGTAAATTTACAATTTTATTGGTAAAAAGCTTGAAAATTACAAAATTTTTTGGTAATTTTTAATATGAATTCTCGTAAAATAGGAGGTAGAAAAAAAATTGCAAGCTTTTCTTATCATTTAACACGTTTTTTTGTTAAGTGTATTTGTGCAATATGCAATTATTAATTTGTGCAAGATGGTTCTGTTTCCAATTAAAGTGTCCACATGGTTCTATCTGCAAAACAATATGGTCTTTTTTGGTAAACAAGGTTCTATCAGCCAGTTAGAACCTTGTTAACTGAATCTCAAACCAAAAACACGTTGATAGAACCTTGTTGAATTGAATATCTCAGAAGCTGTAAGAGATAGAGAAAAACTGAGAACGCCAATCGAAAGAGCGTAGTCGCTTTAGTGCGATGCGATATATAACTCATTTTTGAAAAAAATGTCAGTTAGAACCTTGTTGTCCCAAGGTCGCGATATAACGAAAATATCCCATTCTAGAATTGTGATTTTTTTAAAATTAATAAATCAATAATTAAAATTTGGATACTTATAACTTATAATCCATATTTTATAAGGTAATTTGAATAAAACATTAAGAGAAAAAAAAATAATATTTGAAATTCAGTCAATCCCTCTTAAATGCACCCGTTTAAATTTAACTCCTGAGCTTTAGTACATAAAATTCTTTAAATTTAATCCCGCTTTAATGTACCAACTTAAATTTAGTTCCTGAGCTTAAGTACATAAAATATTAAATACTTAGGTTTGAATTTCATCCCGCATTAATGCACCAGTTTAAATTTAGCTCCTGAGTAAATTAAGTAATAAATACTTTGATTTGAAATACAGTTCTTCTCAGCCAAGCATATTTCGTTGAACTTAAACAGAAAAATTCCCGTTTATATAAGTTAACCGCTTAATTGATTTTTTTGTTGTGTTAAAAAACAGTGTATTAAAACAAAATTAATCCGCAAGTAATCCTAATTCAATGTTATCAATTCGGCTTAAAAATTTGTTAGTGACCACTTTTGACCTTTAGTTCAGAAGGGTTAACGCTTTTGACAATATAAAAATTATTTAATTAATTAATTTTGACTATTTTGAAATAAAAATGATATTCAACACAAACATGATTTTGGAACCATTAATTTCATAAAACAGTAGTTAAAACCTAAAAAAACTCAGTACGGGACACTTTTGACCGCTGACCGATTAGGGTTAAAGACGTTCTATAAATCTATCGTTTCAAAACTAAGTTACCATGATTAAATGGAACAAGGTAGAGCATAATTTTGGTCAATTTGTACAATTATGTAGCTTACAAAAAATAAAAACTCAAAAAAATGGCAAAAAATCCGATTTCCTTGAAATCCGCTCAATTGAAATCGGTCCCCACAAAAAAACTACCGAACGGATTTTCGCAAAAATTTAAATCTTAAGTATTTATGATGTTTATAATAACATTGAGTAATAAAATCGATATATTTTGCAATTTTAATAAAAAAAAAATTAAATAAAAAAAAGTGGTTTTGAGAACCGCGCCAAAAATACGATTTTTTTGGACCTTAAATAAAAATATGTTAGTGATGGCATAAAATTCCAATATTTAACACAAAAGTTACTAGTATCAAATGCAATAAAAAAAAAATTACTAACCAATAAAATGAAATTTACATTTTTAAAATTTTTTGGAAAATTTGGCCATTTTGACCAAAATCTCAATTTTGACCACCGATGCGCTAATTGAGTTTTTGATCGATTAAAAAGTTGTCTTCCATAAAATGCTTATATTACCCCATTACTACTTTCCCGCACTAAGGACAATCGATCCTTACACTGTAACGAAGTTTTTCGTTACATATTGGTAATTTTATATTTTTTTATTAAAATACTATTTTTTTCATTTAAATATTTAAATATTTCTTTCTAGTTTTTAAGAGATTTACAGTTACATAAATATAAGAGTAATCTGTGTAAGAGAACCAACGCATCAACCAATGCTACACATACATTTTAATTTTCTCTTGATCTCACTACTACAGTGGTATTGATCGGTCGGTAGTAAATTCAAAGCTCACGCATACATTCGTTTTCTCATGCTCTCACTGCTAACGTACGTAGTTGGTTTGTAGTTAGTTTGGTCATTACTACAACTTTAGTTGAGCTTGTGCTGTCCAAGTGTACGGGTAGCACTGCAGGTCATTAGATTTCGGTGGTAGTCGTTCACAAGTACAGCCAAGTTCAACTCAATGTAGTAGTTGCAGAGGGTTTCTACTTATTTAAATAAATAATAGTCCCCAGGCACAGTAGTGGTAGTGCATAGGAAAACTACTGGTTAAGGTGGCCATAGTTTCCAGGCAGGTAGATGTATTAGTGACCAGGGAGTCTACTGGTTTAAACGGCCATAGATCCCATGTCTGTAGTGGTAACTAAAACACTAACAAACAATAAAAATTCCACACTATAAAAACATGACTCGAGCATTAATTCGGGGAGTCTCTTGTCTACCGCGAAAGCGTTCACCCGTGCAGCGGGTAACCTGCGTTACTCTGTCCGGCAATTATCCTGGTTTCTTTTCAAACATTAATTATCCTGGTTTCATCGAAAACGTCTAGATCCTGGTTTCAGTCACAAACGTGGGTGACTGCAAACATCTCTGGTACAGGGCTCATATCCTGGTTTAAATCTAGCATCGATCGTGAACGTGTGCGATTATTCGAGTACAGGGAATAATCGCAACGTTATTAAATAGTTTGACTCAAGCTTGTATCCTGGTTGCTGCGTTGGTCTTCAATTTTAGTGATAAATTGTAAAATAAAGTTCTGAATTAAAATAAAATTCCTGTGTTTTAATAATCCTGGTTCTGACTGACCTAACCCCGGCAAAATCTATTATAAATGGCGCCCGAGCAGGGACTCTAAAAAAGGAAAAATAAATGTGGAGAAAACCAAATCTATTAAAAATAAAAGTTTTCCAAATCCACAAAACAAGAAAAATTCTGGAAAAAAAAAATCTGGCTGGCAGCGGATGCTCTATATTCAACGCAAATTGGCAATACAAAAAAATCTGGCTGCTGAAAAAAAAATCATCGGTCTTCTGCAAAGATAAAGCTTTACCCAAAAAGGTCTAGCTTCTGAGAAAACAAAAAAAAAAAAAAGCATCGGTATCCTGAAAATCTGGTTCGTATTCCAGCAAATTTAAATTCTGAAAACAACGAGCTTCTGGAAGGTGCACGAGAATTACAAGCACTAAGCTGTTAACACAGAAAAGCTATGTCAAAGGTAATGGACAAAACTGGGTCACCACGTGGACAATCTGAGAGTTCTGGTAGAAGCGGTAAAACCACGTGGTCATGAAGTCCACAGTTCCTTTACAAATTCCAAACGAAGGGGGAGATGTAACGAAGTTTTTCGTTACATATTGGTAATTTTATATTTTTTTATTAAAATACTATTTTTTTCATTTAAATATTTAAATATTTCTTTCTAGTTTTTAAGAGATTTACAGTTACATAAATATAAGAGTAATCTGTGTAAGAGAACCAACGCATCAACCAATGCTACACATACATTTTAATTTTCTCTTGATCTCACTACTACAGTGGTATTGATCGGTCGGTAGTAAATTCAAAGCTCACGCATACATTCGTTTTCTCATGCTCTCACTGCTAACGTACGTAGTTGGTTTGTAGTTAGTTTGGTCATTACTACAACTTTAGTTGAGCTTGTGCTGTCCAAGTGTACGGGTAGCACTGCAGGTCATTAGATTTCGGTGGTAGTCGTTCACAAGTACAGCCAAGTTCAACTCAATGTAGTAGTTGCAGAGGGTTTCTACTTATTTAAATAAATAATAGTCCCCAGGCACAGTAGTGGTAGTGCATAGGAAAACTACTGGTTAAGGTGGCCATAGTTTCCAGGCAGGTAGATGTATTAGTGACCAGGGAGTCTACTGGTTTAAACGGCCATAGATCCCATGTCTGTAGTGGTAACTAAAACACTAACAAACAATAAAAATTCCACACTATAAAAATATGACTCGAGCATTAATTGGAAGAGTCTGTTGTCTACCGCGAAAGCGTTCACCCGTGCAGCGGGTAACCTGCGTTACTCTGTCCGGCAATTATCCTGGTTTCTTTTCAAACATTAATTATCCTGGTTTCATCGAAAACGTCTAGATCCTGGTTTCAGTCACAAACGTGGGTGACTGCAAACATCTCTGGTACAGGGCTCATATCCTGGTTTAAATCTAGCATCGATCGTGAACGTGTGCGATTATTCGAGTACAGGGAATAATCGCAACGTTATTAAATAGTTTGACTCAAGCTTGTATCCTGGTTGCTGCGTTGGTCTTCAATTTTAGTGATAAATTGTAAAATAAAGTTCTGAATTAAAATAAAATTCCTGTGTTTTAATAATCCTGGTTCTGACTGACCTAACCCCGGCAAAATCTATTATAAATGGCGCCCGAGCAGGGACTCTAAAAAAGGAAAAATAAATGTGGAGAAAACCAAATCTATTAAAAATAAAAGTTTTCCAAATCCACAAAACAAGAAAAATTCTGGAAAAAAAAAATCTGGCTGGCAGCGGATGCTCTATATTCAACGCAAATTGGCAATACAAAAAAATCTGGCTGCTGAAAAAAAAATCATCGGTCTTCTGCAAAGATAAAGCTTTACCCAAAAAGGTCTAGCTTCTGAGAAAACAAAAAAAAAAAAAATCATCGGTATCCTGAAAATCTGGTTCGTATTCCAGCAAATTTAAATTCTGAAAACAACGAGCTTCTGGAAGGTGCACGAGAATTACAAGCACTAAGCTGTTAACACAGAAAAGCTATGTCAAAGGTAATGGACAAAACTGGGTCACCACGTGGACAATCTGAGAGTTCTGGTAGAAGCGGTAAAACCACGTGGTCATGAAGTCCACAGTTCCTTTACAAATTCCAAACGAAGGGGGAGATGTAACGAAGTTTTTCGTTACATATTGGTAATTTTATATTTTTTTATTAAAATACTATTTTTTTCATTTAAATATTTAAATATTTCTTTCTAGTTTTTAAGAGATTTACAGTTACATAAATATAAGAGTAATCTGTGTAAGAGAACCAACGCATCAACCAATGCTACACATACATTTTAATTTTCTCTTGATCTCACTACTACAGTGGTATTGATCGGTCGGTAGTAAATTCAAAGCTCACGCATACATTCGTTTTCTCATGCTCTCACTGCTAACGTACGTAGTTGGTTTGTAGTTAGTTTGGTCATTACTACAACTTTAGTTGAGCTTGTGCTGTCCAAGTGTACGGGTAGCACTGCAGGTCATTAGATTTCGGTGGTAGTCGTTCACAAGTACAGCCAAGTTCAACTCAATGTAGTAGTTGCAGAGGGTTTCTACTTATTTAAATAAATAATAGTCCCCAGGCACAGTAGTGGTAGTGCATAGGAAAACTACTGGTTAAGGTGGCCATAGTTTCCAGGCAGGTAGATGTATTAGTGACCAGGGAGTCTACTGGTTTAAACGGCCATAGATCCCATGTCTGTAGTGGTAACTAAAACACTAACAAACAATAAAAATTCCACACTATAAAAATATGACTCGAGCATTAATTGGAAGAGTCTGTTGTCTACCGCGAAAGCGTTCACCCGTGCAGCGGGTAACCTGCGTTACTCTGTCCGGCAATTATCCTGGTTTCTTTTCAAACATTAATTATCCTGGTTTCATCGAAAACGTCTAGATCCTGGTTTCAGTCACAAACGTGGGTGACTGCAAACATCTCTGGTACAGGGCTCATATCCTGGTTTAAATCTAGCATCGATCGTGAACGTGTGCGATTATTCGAGTACAGGGAATAATCGCAACGTTATTAAATAGTTTGACTCAAGCTTGTATCCTGGTTGCTGCGTTGGTCTTCAATTTTAGTGATAATTTGTGAAATAAAATTCTGAATAAAAATAAAATTCCTGCGTTTCAATAATCCTGGTTCTGACTGACCTAACCCCGGCAAAATCTATTATAACACTTTGTAGGATTTCGACCCAGTCTAATACCTATATCAGGTTGGAGAAAATTACTAAAAGAGCAGAAATTAATATTTTGTGACATGTTTCGGTGATTATTTTTCAATTTTATTATTTGTAATTTCACTCCCCAAAATTTAGCAATAAAAATTCTATTAAAAAAAAAAAAAAACAATTAATAATTTTCACAAACATTAAAAACTCTCCAGAATTTAAAACAAATTGAAAAAAAAAAAACAAATAAAAAAGTTAAATTCGGCCTTGCCGAATGTATTGATACCCTCCATAATTTCAAAAAGATTATCGATAAAAACTTTATTTACTTTTGAAAAAAAAAATTTTTTTGAAAAAAAATTTCCGCGAAAAAAATGTTGATAAAAAAAAAATCCGCGATTTTTTTCTTTTTTTGTCAAAAAATATGTCCGTACTTGTTTAAACACCATTCGGTGTTCAATTAAGTTCACATACATATGTCAACCAGTAGCCGAATTAAAGCATTTTGTATTTTTAGGTTATGTTGAATATACCAAAATTTTTGAAGTGTCCTTATCGCTCAAATGCAACACCAAACTGCTCGGGAGAACTTCCAATAAATGTGTTAAGTTTCAGTCATCTCCGTGTAATATTTTGGCTGTGATCACCATTTCCACAGACAGACAGACGGACATCGCTAGAATGTCTTAAAATCCATCAGTCATTAATTATATATGAAGGGTTTATTGCAAGAACTTGATAAGCAACATTCTATTTTTTTGTGTGTTTTCGCCATCTACTGATGTTCCATTGAACGATTTTTACCAGAAGTTTTGTTAAACCCTTCGTACAAGTATCTTGAGCATGGAAGTTCTTCAAAAGATTATTTTTATATTTATTTCAATAGTTTTGAGGCAAAAACCACCCTAAAATGAAATGTTGCTTATCGAGTTTTTGCAATAAGCCCTTCATATATACTTTATGGGGTCCTAAATAGACCGATATTTCGATGAGTTACAAACGGAATGACAAACTTATGTATACCCTCTATTACCAGAGTGGAGAGTATAACTAGTTCGTGTGTTAAATTCAACTGTGCCGAATCTTTCATCTTTTTCTATTTTATTTTTGGACGGGTGGGGGGCTATGTGTGGTGCTGAGGAACCTTTCTATCTCGTGCAAAATGTTTTCTAAACTCATTTATTAAGCTTTTTGCACTAAAGTATTACAATGTAATCATTATTTAAATTACACCGCTCAACACTCATTTTCCGGTTTGAATTCTGGTGATCAATTTTAGTAGACTTTGATCTCCTGATTCCAAATCTGTTCTCCAAATTTCTCCATCACGTCCAGATTTTTAGTTATTCACGGTTGAAAATGCGAAAAATTACGATTTTTGCATTACTTATTTGAAAGCCTGCACAGCAGCCATTCAGTGGAATACAAATCTGGTATAAAGCGCAAAAGTATAATTTGTCTATGGTCTCCAACATAGATTTTTTTTTTTCTAATTATTGCGTTTGGATGGGTTACACTTGCGTTTTAAAATGATACTGTTAAAATTACCATTTTTGTAAAAAAGGTAAGGTACCTTAGTTTTTTTTGATATTTTTCAAAGAAAAACTAAAAAAATAATTTTTTTACAAATTTAAGTTTTCTGTGTTATTTTTTGTATAAACCAGAAGATATCTTTAATGGGTTTAAAAGACTATTTTGAGCTCATCACGGTAAAGATTGATCATTTGGTTTTGTTTTAGAGCCTTTTAAAAATGATGCTTTTTCTAATTTTTTTCACAGTGCTCCAAAAAAATTAAGTTGTTAAATATTGGCCGTAACTCCCCCTAGAAATATGTCTTTGGATGTAAAAATATGTTTTGCAAAATTATAGGGTAATCGGATGTGGGTAAGGCGTGCCGCATCGGCCCTGAAGTTTGAAAAACGGATTACAAGGGGAAAATATGACTTTTTTTTAATTTTCTCAATTTTTTTTGATATTTTGAGTAAAGTTTGAATTTAAATGGTCATGAATTTTGATTTGGAGTTAATTGTGTATCAAATAAGGTATTAAAAATTAAAATCGGTTGAAAATTAGCCGAGTTATTACAACTTCCCCCGGCAACTAAAGTGTGGCACACCACTTTTTCAAGGAATTCGAGCCCCATTTTTGAAATTTATTGAAATTATCTACTGTAAGAACATTTTTTTATTCTTCAAGCTTTAATGTACTAAGATGATGATTATTTATAATATTGTGTTTTGCTAACTTGGTTTAATTTTATGCTAAAAATGTCTGAATTTTTAAGCACGGTTTTCAAATCTCCAATTTTAAATTTTTATTTTTTTTGTTAAAAAAATTTTAAAAAATCGACTATTGGAGTTTAAGGATTTGTTAAGCACATATAAAGGAATAAAAACCCCTAAAATTGTAGGATTTGCTGTTTCATTTGGCTAATACAGTGATGTAATTTCGGCGGATTTCGGGAAAGTAGTGATTTTTGGCACTTTTTTAGCTTCTATTTATTTATTTTTGGTTTTTTTACAAACTTCATATGTTTTGGACCGAATTATATCAACACGAGATAGAATACTTCAATTCAAAAATTTAGGGCAAAATTGAGAAATTAAAAATTGCCCCAACTAAAGGTCAAAGGTCAAATTTTAGAATATTTTGAATTTTTAAACATTAACAGATTTTCTGAGTGGAAATATATGTAACTACTTGATGTTATTTTAAAAGGTCTTAGCATATGTCTTTTTATTAAAATTCAGAATATTAACCCTTTACTGCTAGTGGGGCCTTTTCGACCCTTTGAACAAAATACACGTACATTATCTCTATTAAATGGTAAAAAATAAAGGCCCCAACAGCACTTAAAGGTTAAATTTTTAAAATTTTAATTATTTGCCATTTAGTTTAGACCAACTAAAATAACATCAAGTAGATTCAGCAAAATCCGCCCAGCAAATCTGTTAATGTTTAAAAATTCAAAATTTTCTAAAATTTGACCTTTGACCCTTAACAGGGGCAATTTTTTATATATCAATTTTGCCCTAATTGAAGTATTCTATCTCGTGTTGATATAATTCGGTCCAATATATATGAAGTTTGTAAAAAAACCAAACAAAATAAATAAAAGCTAAAAAAGGGCCAAAAATCACTACTTTCCCGAAATCCGCCGAAATTACAGCACTGTAAAAGCCAAATGAAAACAGCAAAGTCTACAATTGTTGGGGTTTTTATTCCTTTATATGTGCTTAACAAATCCTTAAACTCCAATAGTCGATTTTTTAAAATTTCTTTAACAAAAAAAATAAAAATTTAAAATTGGAGATTTGAAAACCGTGCTTTAAAATTCAGACATTTTTAGCATAAAATTAAACCAAGTTAGCAAAACACAATATTATAAATAATCATCATCTTAGTACATTGAAGCTTGAAGAATAAAAAAATGTTCTTACAGTAGTTAATTTCAATAAATTTCAAAAATGGGGCTCGAATTCCTTGAAAAAGTGGTGTGCAACACGTTGGTTGCCGGGGGAAGTTGTAATAACTCGGCTAAGTTTCAACCGATTTTAATTTTTAATACCTTATTTGATAGACAATTAACTCCAAATCAAAATTCAGTGACCATTTAAATTCAAAATTTACTCAAAATATCAAAAAAATTGAGAAAATTAAAAAAAGGTCATATTTTCCCCTTGTAATCCGTTTTTCAAACTTCAGGGCCGATGAGGCACGCCTTACCCACATCCGATTACCCTATAATTTTGCAAAACATATTTTTACATCCAAAGACATATTTCTAGGGGGAGTTACGGCCAATATTTAACAACTTAATTTTTTTGAAGCACCTTATTGACCAATAATAGTGCAACAACTTCAAATTTTTTTGATCATATATTTGAGATCATAGTTCAATTCTACTCTAACGCTTTATACCAGATTTTTATTCCACCCAGTGGCTGCTGTGCAGGCTTTCAAAAAAGTCAAAAATCGTGTTTTTTCGCATTTTCAACCGCGAATAATTTAAACTCTAGATGTGATGGAAAAATTTGGAGCACAGATTTGGAATCAGCGAGTCAAAGTCTTTTTAAATTTTATATGAATCTTCAAACCGGAGCCAAAAACCTTTGATTTGTTGAGCGGTGTTATTTTCTAATACACACACCCACAAAAATGAACGTACCAAAAAAAAGTCATTTTCCAATTCCTGGATCCAAGTGCAGTACCTTGACAAGGACCATAGAGTATATTAGGATACCCGAACTTTCAAGTTTATGGAATACACTTGGTCCATCTCGTCCAACTTATCAGTACCTGGTAGACTGGCCGCGAGTACCGTAAAAATTAACCATAAAATAGGCAAATCAAAATAATTCGAAATTTGGCAAACATTTAACAAAATTTTCTATTTAAATTTTGAAAAAATGAGAAAAATTAAGAAAAATTCCAAAATAAAAACTTTTTTATGGAAAAATAAAATAAAAAAGGAATAATTTTTGGAGAGAGGGTTGGCCCGGTTGACGACGAATCCCTCATATATAGTATTAATTTTTTAAAGTATTTTCAAAATACTTTAAAAAATTTTAAATAAATTTTCTTTGAAAAATTTAGTGACAAGTTTAAAAAAAATATTTTTTAAAATAGATGCAAAAATCTCTCCACCTTGAAGCTTTTATGGTGTCTTCAGAATTCGTGTAAAAACAAACTATATTTTTTGAAAATTTTTACTGGAGGTCTAAAAAGTTAAAAATAAAATTTAAAAATAAAAAAAATAAAAAATATTTTTAAAAGATGGATAAATGAGCTTTAAAAAGAGCTATGACTTTTAAAAATCCGTTTATTACTTTTTGAATAAAACGTTTTAATTGTTGGCATGTTAGAGCGTTATTCATGTTGTTATCGATTTTCAAATGCAAAAAAAAATCCTGAAACACGTGTAACATATTTTTCCATGTAGAGTACGTGTGCAAAAATTGGAGACAAATAAAAATAGAGAGGTCAGAAAAGTGTTCGGTTTGACATGGAATGACTCATATAAAAAAAAAAACTTTGCAATGGAAAGTACACCCTAATCCTCAACAAAAAATTATTATGATTTTAAGTTTTTGGCAAGAGTACAAAATTCGCAGGCATTTTTTATAAATTCTTTTATAAGCCTGAACAATTCTTCGCGTTTTGCTGTGATAAATTTATTCGTTTTCAAAAATTTCACTAATACAGACTTTTATTTCCAGTAGAATCACTAATTGTAGTATCATAAAATTCTTTATAACTTTGATGTTTGCCCATAGATTTTTATAAAACCCGCTTTGTTATTTTTTTAAAAGAGATAAAATAAGGAAGATAAAAAAAATAATTTGCAATGACTCACATATATATTTGAAAAAAATTTTAAAAATTACATCCGGAAAAGTTTTACAGTAAATACACTCAGAAAATTATTTCAGTTACTACATGACGGTCGTTTGTGTAGTAAGTAGTAGCTGTTGTTTTTAACTACAATTTCGGTCGTTTTTGTATGAAAAAATCTCAAACAACTTTTTTTGTAGTAGTTTCAAAAAATAACTACAAAAAATATACTACACTGTAGCAATAGTTGATTTATGTAGTTGTTTTTAGTTTTTTTTCTAAAACTCGTTTTTTTCTAGAAATTTTTATTGCAAACGAATGTGTCGAGCGAGTTGGTCGTGCGGGATGCGGAAGGAATTATTTTTATACCAAATAAATAATATCTAAATAAATTAAATTACAATTTATTAAATTTAATTATAACAAAAAATATGTTTTTGGAAAAATATTCTTGAGCGAAAGAAAATAAGTGGATAAATGAGATAACAAGTGTGCATAATATAGCGCTCACATAAGCGTGCGTAAAAACCAATCGGAAAAAAACAAAATAAAATGTGTGCAGTGTTTTGTTTTCTTATGAGCGCGCCATCTTTCTTTTCTTTGTATACACAACAGAGCAGGTACATACTTTTTTGAAACATTTCAAATTAATTCTTTTTTTTTATAAATCAATTTTGCCAAAGCATTTCGTTTTTTTTTATTCCAGACAAATTTTGATCAGTAGCGGTGAAAATTTGAAATGAACTATTAAAAAAACAAAGGTAAATACAATCAATTTATTTTGTTAAACATTTTATTAATATAATTTTTTTCTTCTATAATTCCAGATAAATACATCTAAAAATTGTCATCATGTCGAAATTCTATACAACCAACTGAAATGTATTGCTTTTTAAATAAATAAATATCAATCATTTAAACGTTTAAGAAATTTTTTAAATAAAATTTCAGGCAATTGTAGAAAAAACAACTGTATTAAACAGTTTTGTAGTAGTTTTTACTACATTTTGTAGTTGAAAATCAATAGTTAAAAACAACAACATGTTCAGTTGTTTTTACCGTTTATGTAGTGGACGCCTTTTCAACGACAAAATGTAGTCAAAACAACTGTCTTTTGTAGTAGATTTTACCGACATACTTTTTTGAGTGTATTTACGGTTATTCAAAAAGTTTTTAGTTACATTTATTTTAAACGTTTTATCGTTTGTTTTTCAATGAAACTAAAATATTGTTGCTAAAAAAATAAACTACAAACTTTACGAAAAAAATTTTTTATCAGTTGAATTTTTTGTGAACGTATAATTTTACAGAAGTACGGTTTTTGTAGTTTGTTATTCAAAAAAAAAATATTTTTACTCCACAAAATAAAAATATACAAACAGTTAAAATAACTGAAAAATCATTTGTTTTTACGGAAGGTCTGGACATTTATTAACGTTTAAAAATAACTGAAAAATTTGCCAACTTGATTAAAAAGTTTCTCGATGAATTTTTTGAACTTAGCGGTTCATGTTACATGCAACAAAAACTGTCGCAGTTAGTGCACATTTTCATTGTAAACTTGTGTAATTAAAACAAGTGCCTACCTAATGCGGTATATACGTATGTATGCAGGTTAGATCATCAGTACAATTTTTTATCTTTATTTATAAATGTATGGCTTGTTTATCTGTGTTTACATGTTCATATACTTATGTATATGAATGACGAAAAAATGTATATATGAATGTATACTTATGTAATATTACATATGAATAGAGAAATTAATGTCTAAACTAAGGATTCATTCATACGTTCACTTTTTTTTTTATTTGTTTTTTGACTGTTAGCATCAGCAGTAGTAAGAAGAGGATTTTTAATTTCCGTTTCCTGTTTGCAATGCTTATTTCCTTTATTCAATGTGTTGTTCATCTCATACAAAGACATATGCATATCATACATACAAACATGCATAAATACATAAGTATTAGTGAGCAGAAGTAAAAAACATGAAATTTAAATGAAAGAGGAAACACAAAGATAAATACAAAATTCAAGAGCACTAATTATAAAAACAGGATATTTTTGTGGCAATCCGGTGAAAAATGTGTTACTCACATACTTACAGTATGAATGAAATATACCATTTGTTAAAATTAACTAAAAAATCGAAAAATTAACTTATTTCATTTTCTCAACCGTTTTTCCGTGTTTGTTAAAAATTTCACTAAAATTGGATAGCCGTTTTTGCTGGATTACGGTACACTCAAAATAATACATTAGTAGATTTGATAATTTTTTTTGCTAATGCTAGTAAGCTAACCTTTAGCAAATTTTTAGTTGAAATTAGCATGTTAGCAAAAATATCTTGTAAACTTCATTTAGCGCATTAGCAATTTTAAACAAAATTTTAACTAATTTTATTTGCTAAATTTAAAATTGAGTTGACCAAATTTTTACAAGGTTTTTTGCTTATATTAGCAAAAATAAATGGTAATTTTTTTATTTTCAGAATATTTTAAATAGCGCTATCTAGGAAACTAAGCCAGATAAAGCAAAATGGAGGCCATTTTTGGCTCTCGGGCTCTCCATAGTATCGCCGGTCCTCTTCACATGTGTGGACCTTAATGGGTGGTAACTTTGGATCCAAAAAAGTTAGCATTCCCGAAAATTTCAAAATGCTCATATCTTTTTTGTAGCTCTCAACACGTAGAGCAAGACCGCAAGCTCTCCGAGTATTTTTTTTTTAAGTTATCGAGTGTTGTAATTCTCAAAACCCCAGTGGTCCCCAAAATCACGTATCTCGAAAACTAAACAAGGTAGAGCGAAACGGACACAAATTTTGGACCAAAAACTACGACGATTTTTAAGGAACCCTACTAGGACTGGTCCCATCGCACAGTGCTTTGTTCCCATATTAAAATCGGCAAAAATAGAAGGAGTGGTCAGGTGTTTTTGAAATTTGGTACACTAATATTCGTATATAAACATACCGCCAATTAACGAACAAACTGTGTTAAAAAATTTACAAAATTTAAAAATTTCATATTTGGGAGGTCCGGATGGTGTTCCTAGCTGTATCCTTAAGCGGTGTTCCAATTTACTTTATGTACCTTTGACTTACCTTTACAATAAATCACTTCAACTCGGGTACTTTACAGGATTGTGGAAAGATTCCTTCATTTTACCGTTATACAAGTCTGGTAGCACAAATACTGTGTCTAATTATAGAGGCATTGCTAAACTTAGTGTTATCCCAAAATTGTTCGAAAAACTGGTTACTGATATATTATCTCACCAAGTGTCTTGCATATTTCACCAATTCAACATGGTTTTCGCAGATCTCGCTCCACGATCACCAATTTGTTAGAACTAACTACCTTCGTAAACGATGGCTTTGTTAAGAAAAATCAAACGGATGCTATATACACAGATTTTAGTAAAGCATTTGACAAGGTTAACCATGATCTTCTTCTTTACACATTAGATCGCATGGGCTTCAGTGTTTCGCTTCTAAAATGGATAAATTCTTATTTAAAAAATAGAAAACAACATGTTCTTTTCCGTAACACTAAATCAAATTTTATAAATGTCTTATCAGGCGTACCTCAAGGTAGTCACCTTGGTCCTCTGTTGTTCACATTATTCATCAATGATCTTCCATCCGCTATTCAACATGCCAAAGCCTTAATGCATGCTGACGATGTTAAATTATTCATTTCTTTCGACAATCCTGCTGATCAAGCTTTACTTCAATATGATATTGTTAACTTTACTACGTGGTGTGATGACAACTTAATGGAACTTAACACAAAGAAATGTAAATGCATGATTTTTTCAAGGTTAACCCCTTTTAATGGGTCATACTTGATGAACAATGAGCTGCTAGATCTGGTTGATACATTTAACGATCTGGGAATATTACTTGATACGCAACTAGATTTTAAGAAAATATATTACTTCAACTGTATATAAAGCAACCGGAGTTCTTAGTTTTGTAAAACGCTGGGCTAAGGAGTTTTCAGACAAAACAACTTTTTACAACGCTAGTGAGGCCAATTCTGGAATACGGATCTGTTGTTTGGGATCCATTCTATGAAACACATTCGAAATCCATCGAGTCGGTACAAAAACAATTTTTGCTATTTTCTCTCCGAAATCTCTGCTGGAATCCACTTGTGCATCTTCCTTCTTATGAAAACCGTTTACTTCTTATTAGACTGCCTACACTAAAAAGTCAGAGACGAATGCTTAATGTGACATTTCTTTTAAAACTAATAAATGGAACAATAAATTCTGAATACCTACTAAGTAAACTCGATCTTAATACGCCTTTTTACGTAAGTAGAAATTTCGAATTCCTTCGCCTAAAAACTGTACGAACAAACTATGCTAATGCAGATCCTACGCTAATGCAGATCCTTTTTAACACAAGTCTTGATAATGTGAAGCGGCAATTAATTATTTATCTTAATCAAATTTAAAACTTTTTGTAAAACCTGTAATATTTTAATAACACAGCGTGACAAAACTGACCACTATTTTAGAAAACAAGAGGTGTGACCAACGTTTCTATATATTTAAGACATGCTGATTCAAATGGCGTACTCCGTTTTGCGATGTATGGTACAGTTTTCTTGCAAAATGTCGTTAAAGATTTGCTGATTGCGATCCACTTTTTCAACAAAAAAATTTGCTAAGTTAATGATTTTTAAATTGTATGGCATGGAAAACAAAGATATGACTTGTAGCAATATTTCTTATGCAAATTTGGTTTAAAGCTTTTCATCTTAAGGCCTTAAATTCGCGAATTTCTTAATTTTTTGAGGTTTTCGCGAAATAAACCGCCAAGTTGGTCTTTGATTAAAAACTTGCTTTTAGTGAATCAAAAAGGTATCCCTAACAAAACAAATAGTGGACAAAAAACAGCTATGTTATATGGACAATCATCATGAAAATCGCGAAAAACCGTTTTTTGGAATATGGCAGCATCACTTTACGAGATGATTTAAGGTTCCATCTTTTAGTATATAATGTGGGAACCTTAAACAATTAACTGACCAAAAATTTGGCCAAAAAAGTTTTCAATTGCAAAAGTTATCTTAACAAAAACAATAATTATTGTATGGTTAACACTGAAATAATAGTTTTCGTTAAGATAACTTTTGCAAATGAAAACTTTTTTGGCCAAATTTTTGGTCAGTTAATTGTTTAAGGTTCCCACATTATATACTAAAAGATGGAACCTTAAATCATCTCGTAAAGTGATGCTGGCATATACAAAAAAACGGTTTTTCGCGATTTTCATCATGATGGTCCATATAACATAGCTGTTTTTTGTCCACTATTCGTATTGTTAGGGATGCCTTTTTGATTCACTAAAAGCAAGTTTTTATCAAAGACCAACTTGGCGTTTAATTTCGCGAAAACCTCAAAAAATTAAGAAATTCGCGAATTTAAGGGCTTAAGATGAAAAGCCTTAAACCAAATTTGTATAAGAAATATTGCTACAAGTCATATATTTGTTTTCCATGCCATACAATTTAAAAATCATTAACTTTGCAAATTTTTTTGTTGAAAAACTGGCTTGAAATCAGCAAATCTTTAACGACATTATGCAAGAAAACTGTACCATACATCGAAAAACGGAGTACGCCATTCGAATCAGCATGTCCGAAATATATAGAAATGATGGTCGTAACTCTTTACTTTTTTTACTTTTTTGTGTTCCGCAGTGTAATTTAAATTTATAGTCTGTAATGATTTTATGTCTGTAGACTGAATAAATAAAAAAAATAAACAGCAAATGCCTTAATTAAGAAAAATATGAATTTTTGGAAAAATCGGTTCAAGGACACGCCTACCTCCCATGTGTCCTGAAATTTAAAAATTTTATTTTAGCTACAATAATGTCCGTAAAAGTACAAAAAATCGGATGCATATAGAACTAGCAACATGTATGTAAATTTTCAGCTTAATCGAAGCAAGGACTCTAGGTCCCGCCATGTATCATTTTTCCTAAAAACGCTATAACTCCAACAAAAATAGTCCGACCGTAACAAAACTTGGTACGTAAATTGATATTTATAAGGCATATATTATTGCCAAATTTGGGTAAAATCGAATTATTAATTTTGAAAATACAAAAATATCCTTTATTGAGAAATTGTGGAATTTTTTTTTTCCAAAAGCGTTTGGAATAAGTAAAAAAAAAATTATTTAAGCAAGTTCTGAGTTAAATAATGTTAATTGATGCATGCAGTGAAATTTTATGATGGTTATTTTGTTGGAACATATTAACATTCTATCTCTTATTTTTAGGGGTAATTTTAGTCCTTTTTCCAAAAACACTCATAGAACACCACTAACACGTGGGTTTAAAGGGTTAAAATATTCTGCAAAAGTTTTAAGCATCGAATTTTAGGGGTTTTCGAAGGTCAAAAGTTCGAGCGATATAAGGAAAATGCATAAAAAGTAAATTGTAAAGTATCATATATTGTTAAATTGTGTTTTACTGAAGTAGATTGAAATAAGTCTAAAAAATATATTAAACTGCTGGGCTAAATCATGCTTTTACATATCTTTAATGAAATTTAATGGCAGTTTTTCTTGGGACATATAACCCTTAGCTCCCATTTTAAAGGGTCACATTATTCGCATTTACAAAAATTCAAACAGAAAACCTATAAAACGGGTATCTAAAATGGCTCGGTACCTAAAAATGGCTCGAGGTCATTATTTTCTTTACTAATTAAAACCATGATATTCTCATAGCATAATTTTCAAGAAAAATATTTTTATACCCTCCAACTACAGTATGGGGGTATACTCACTTTGTCATTCCGTGTGTAACGCATCGAAATATCGGTCTAGGACCCCATAAAGTATATATATTATTGATCAGTGATCGATTCTAAGACATTCTAGCTATGTCCGTCTGTCCGTCCGTCTGTCCGTCCGTCCGTCTGTGGAAGACACGATACAGTCCAAAATAAAAGTGATAGACTCCTGAAATTTGCCAGCCACATATATGTCTTATGTTCATAGGCTGGTTAAGTTTGGAGATGGGCAAAATCGGACCATGGGGGAAAAAGTTCCCCCTTGAAGAACTAAACCAACCTCTGAAAAATATCATATCTTTACATGATCTTTTGTGTTTTTGTTTAACAAATCCATAATTTTTATGCTACAAGAAGTTCAAGGTCCTGCATTTGGACCCACGGAATTAGAAAATATCGTTTTAGGGTTCCGCCCCCCCCCCTTTATGGGCGTGGATTTTTTTTTTTATATAATGATAAATTTGTATTTCTTTAGTGCAAAAAGCATAAGAATTATTTTTTTTTAAACACTTATTCGAGAGGAATTGTGCCCCCCAAGTACCACTACCGACCCCCCCCCCCCAAAAAAAAAGAGACGCCCCTGCAATTTTTTTTTTTTATTTATTTGCATGTTGGAGGGTATAAAAGATTCGGCACAGCCGAATTTAACACTCTTACTTGTTTGTTTTAAATTTATTTATGTTGGTCATTTTTGCAAGACTTAATCGACACGTGTTTCGGAATTTTTCAGATTCCGTTGTCAAGATTATTTAGCAAAAATAGAAACGATTTACTACAAAGTAGCAAACGAGTCTAATGACAAATCGTTTGTGCACAAACTAAAGTATTGGCCGCTGTTCCAAAAAAAGTAAATCACATAAAAAATGTGAAAATGAAAATTTCCGAATTTTTTTGGTGTTCTAGATTTCACATCCGAATTTCTTTTTCGTTTTATTTCACATAAATAAAATTTGGTGAAAGTAAAACGAATGCACTTTTTTCCTTATAATTTTTTAAATTTTAATTATTCGATTTCAACTTGGAATGAAAACGTGATCAAAAAACACTAAACTTGATTTCATGTGATTCGGAAATTTTCATGTGAATTGAAAAGTTGTGAAAGACAGAACAGAGGCCATTAATACATATTCGACTCTATACACAATGTGAATTAGAAAGACGAAGAAATTGTACCATACTAATAAAGCAACGATTGTCAATAACCAACAAAAATATTTAAAACATTTTACATTACTATTCATCACTATGGCGTGCCAACCATTATATTCAAATTCTGATTAATCTTTATTAAAAAATAAAAATTGTTTTATTCGACCTTTAAAATATTATATTTTGAGGATGTTTATTCTGGCTCGAGGAAATTATTTTCTTTACTAATTAAAACCATGATATTCTCATAGCATAATTTTCAAGAAAAATATTTTTTGTTTTAAATTTATTTATGTTGGTCATTTTTGCAAGACTTAATCGACACGTGTTTCGGAATTTGTCAGATTCCATTAGCAAACGAGTCTAACGACAAATCGTTTGTGCACAAACTAAAGTATTAATACATATTCGACTCTATCCACAATGTGAATTAGAAAGGCGAAGAAATTGTACCATACTAGTAAAGCAACGATTGTCAATAACCAACAAAAATATTTTAAACATTTTACATACGATCAGTGTTGCCAGTTTAGGGGTTTTGTCCCCAAATAGGGGATTTTTTTGGAAATTGGGGATGAAAAATTTGATTTGGGGATCCGGGGATTTTATGGGGATGACACTGATTTTTTCGGGGATTTTTAGGGGATGAAATATTTTAGATAAACAAGTGATTTTTAAATACATTAATCCTCCACACTTTCATTGTTGACAATTTTAGGACATGTCATCAAGGATTTCCGTTGATTTGTCAGAACCTGAAGACATTTCCTCAAGGAATCACTATGTAAACTTCCACAGTGACACACTTTCCAATTATTATAACTAGACAAAGCAGAACTTGAAATCTAATGGAAATCGCAATTATCGACCTTATGTCAATTAAACTGTTTGCAACATGCACTAACGCGTTTTATACTCGTCGTTGAAATTACACGCGGTATAGCTATGGACCAGGCGGTATATTCGGGAAGTTTAAAATTTTTAGCTCCACCACCACTTACCTAACGTTACAAGGAACCCCAAAAACCATACCATCTTCTTACCTATTTCCTAAAAGCATGAGTTCATAAATACTAACAAATATCACAAGCCCAGTAAAAACTTGGTAATAAGTCCCCATTACCGCCTGCATTCTATGTAATGAGGACTCGTTACCTGCTCGACTATTTCTTGTTAACAAATAATGAGTTACCGATAACCTCATATGGAACCGGTTACTTTTTATTAACAAATAATGAGTTACCGATAACCTCATACAGGACCGGTTACATCTTGTTAACTAATAATGAGTTACCTATAGCCTCATACAGAACCTGTTACTGGTAAATGCGATTTAAAATATTTGATAAGTTGTCCAAATAATTTTTTTTTATTAAAATTAAAAAATGCTAAAGAAAATTTAGGAAGAACTTGCACATTTAGCTTAAAAAAGATTAATATTTCTCTACTTTTTCTAATAAAACTCTGTTAACAGAAATTTAAATTCAGGAATTCTGATTAAAATTGGGAAAAGGCAAATTAAAGTTTAGAAAACCAAATTGATATTAAAAACCCTGGATCTAGCTGACACTTGATAGTGATTTATGAGCCTTAATTTGTCTTTACATAACGTCTATTGAAGTTTTCTGAATTTAAATTGGCTTTTCTAAATTGTAATTGTTTTTCTAGAAATTTTGGGCGTTTTCCAAATTCTAATTTAACTTATTTGTTTGCCTTGTTGTTTAAAGTATGTTAAAACCGGTTAAAAGGTTAAAAACCATCATAGATAGTATTTCCCTTAAAAACTTACTATTAAGATTGTAGACATTTTCCCGCTTGGTTGCTCTTGAAATAACCGCGTTTAACATGAACTTTATCATCCTGACAAATAGGCGTGAAGCGAACATTTTACTTTTGACGCAATTCCTTGCTAAGGGAAGACGGCCAATTTTTAGGACTAATGTATGCTGCTGTTTGGTAGCATTTTTGTAAGGAGTGGGCAACGAGTTATTTTTGGGCTACTGGTATTTTTAGGACTAATGTATGCTGTTATTTGGTAGCATTTTTATAAGGAGTGGGTAACGAGTTATTTTTGGGATACTTGTAGCTCATTATTTGTGGTACCAATGTATGTAGTTTTTCAGTAGCATTCTCGTAAGCGAGTGGGTATGCGGTCATTACTCCAATGACATCGCCATGTTAAAATAATGAGTGTTTCACCAACCTAGTAACTAGATACCACCATCTATTTTAAGGCGAAAACCCTATTACTTGGTAATAGAAGCTTTTACTGGGAGGTGGCTTTTAATGACTTGTTAAAGTTTTCTGTAAACAATTTACTCTTTATACCAGGAGATGGAAAGTATGATGCATTATTTGGTCTCGCTATACTACTCAACTTACCTGCTCCCTTTTTTCTTAACTACACCAACAGTTTACATATGTTCCTGAATCGATTGAATTTTTTAAGATTTTTTTCTCTTTCATGTAATGTAGACACTTTCAACTTAACCAATTTCCTACAATTTCCACATTCACTTAACAACACGATGCATTACTCTGTAATACCAGTGCAAATGGAATGAAATATAAACCAGCATTAGAAGAAGAATTTTATGGCTTTGAACAATTTTCATTTGGACTTGCATTTTTTACAACTCATTTTTCTTTTTAGCTGATAGCAGCAATTTGGACGATTACAGCGATGACTCTTCTGTGCGACGATTTTATATGGCTCATTGGAGAGTTGCTTGTTTTGTTAGGACATCTATACACAGTTGTATGGTCTTATTCGTGTTACATGAATTGTGCATTAGGGCGGAACAAGTATGTATGGAAAGGAGTTTTTCAATTTCGCTTAGAGTCGGTGTTAAACAATAACTGTTAAGGTAAACATTAAAATAAAAAATATTGGACATGTGGGGCAATGTCTGTGAGTTTCCTTTTTGACTTGGAAATAGGGAAGCACCGTACAACTAAAAATGTATTTATGATGATTTGATATGATAGAGAACTTGACAAAAATGGTCCGCCCTATTGTGGTGTTTGTTCTGTCCTCTACAGAAAAACCCAGCCAAAAAAAAATAGAAAAAATGTTTAAGAAGTAGCATTTTTTTATTGTGTACTCAACAACGACATATGAGAAATTTCTAAATCAATTAGAAGTTATTTAAACAAATTTCAAGAACGTCAATGAAATGTTTAAAGAAATAACCTTAAATAATGTCCTTAAAAACTTACTTAAAAATTAAACTTTGATATCTCTTTTCCATTAAAGATATATAATGTGGCTGTTCATCGCTTGGAACATATCTGTGGCAAAAAGGAAAAACTGCATAAGTGTTTTTTTAATATTTTTTCGAGAGCACTTTTAAGATACATATTTTAATAAAATATCACTGTTAATTGACATTTTCAATAAAAAATATGCTGTTGATTATTTATACAATCATGACAGGGGTTAAAATGTAAAGAGTAGTCGAATATTAATACATAAACAAGATTAACATAATTCGACTTATGCACTTCTTCCTTTTTGCCACAGATATTAATCCTCTAACTGCAATTTCAAGCGCATATTTTAGTCCTTTTTTTAAAAATTAAACACAGAATTCTGTTTTTTGAAAATCGAATTCAAAGACATAAAAAATGCATAAGTCAAGTGGATTATTTTCCTTAACAACATATGCAAATATTCAGATATTAAGAACCTTGTAGAACTAAAGAATTTATTATAATTTTTTTAGTGTAAATCACCCAACATTTATGTAAGTACTTACGGCAGCAGTCTTTCGTTCCCAAATGTTTTTTTTTTTCAACATCTCGTATAATGTTGATCTACTTTTTTGTGGTGGTGTGATATGGATCTCCCAATAAATGACCAAAAAATGCAACTTGTATTTGTATGAAATACACTAACAATAAGAAGTCATGGTACAATTGGCAAGTACACGTTCTTCTATGAATTTGTTAGATGTACAATAGGGTGGAGTAAAATTTTCTTTGTTTCGAGTTTCAAAATCGTAGGGGTCAAAAAAGTTGCATGTTAGAGTCAATATTAACAAAAAAAAATATTGGGCCTGTAGAGCAATGTCCTTGGGTTCCTTTTTTGACTTCCGAATAAAGTGAAAAAAAAATAAATTTTTATGGTTTTTACCTTAAAATATTAGTTAATATTTGGACATTGAAAAAGTGCTTTTATGATAGTATGCGGCTCGAAGCTGATGAAGAACATTAGGAAAAAGTAAAAAAAAATATAATAAATAAACAATAAAAAAATAAAAAAAAATATTTTTTTCTTTATTTCTATAAAAAGTAAACAATCTATAAAAATCAATTAACTTTTTTATTGAATCTAGGAATTTCTTCATTTAAATTATTTTCAGCAAACAACTTACAAATGCGTTTATTGAATTCGTGAAAATCTTCACCGCGGCTTTTTTAGTTAATTTATTTATTGAATTCGTGAATTTTTTTATTGAAATTGAATTTATTTTTGTGTGTACTGTAGTAATATTGCGTTATATTTTCATCGAAAAACAAATTAACTTTTTTTTTGCAAAAACAGAAACCAAAAATAGACCAGAAAACAAAATGTTGACCATAAAAACACTTTTTCGGTAATGTCTACTATTTCAAGCTAAAAAAACACTTTGTTTGGAACTTTCCGATATTCAAGTTCAAAAAAAAACTTATTTTTTTGAATTCCAAATTTTTCGAAATTCCAAAAAAAGGAAAAATTCATCCACCCTATTGTACAAAGACACTTATGTGCATACTCGCGTTTACTAACAACTAAACATATGCACCTTAGTAAATTCTATTGTGTATTTGAAAGTCCACTCAGGGATTTCGAATTTCCGATTATATTTCTCACGTTTTGTCATTTTTGAAATTAAATTGAAATGAAAACAAATAAAATACTTTTCATTACTTTTGCAATTTACACGCACGTGCATACAAAGACTAACATATATGAGGCATTCCACACCAAATAGTCAGCAAAAAAAAAAGTTATGTCGTGTCAATATGAAATCAATTGTAAATATTGTAAATTGTAAATAACAAAAATAAAATTTAGGTTTTGTCAAAAAAGGGCATTGTAGGCATGGTCAAATATTGAAAATATCAGCATTTTTTGTCTGAGTATATTTATTTCAGTATTTATGAAAATTAAATGAAACATAGTAAAGTCTTGAAAATAAAAGTTTTTTATAGATTTTTGTATGGGCTATCGATTAAAAAAATAAAAATTGGAAAATTTTCAGAAGAATTTCTTAATTTTTCAAATTAAATCTTAAACTTTATTTTATCCAATAATGGTGTATATAACGTATGTCTATGAGCAGGCGCGGATCCAAAATGATTTCGAAAGAAAAAAGAAAGGAAAGGAAAAAAGAAAAAAAGAAAGGAAAGGGAAAAAAAGAAAAAAAAGAAAAGGAAAGGAAGAAAGAAAATGACTAGAATGTAAAATACCCTTAGGGGATTTATGTGTGTGCTGATCATTTACGTCAGCACATGTAGCCTTAGGAAAAAATGTTTCAAAATTAAAGAAATTGTATAAGAAAAACTTAGAGGGCAATAGAGTAGTGGACATTTCTAACCGAATAACTTTCCTTATTATTTCCTAAGGAAAAAGTATTATTTTTATAGAAAAATGTTTCAAAATTTCAGACTTTACCTTTCGAAAATATTTTGATACTTATTTGACTTCGAATGTAAGAATTTTTTTAATTAAAAAATTATCTCAAATTTTATAAAGAATTCCTTATTACATTTCTATAGAAAAAATCCTAAACACCTGAGAATTTTTCCTTAGAAAAAATTTTTCAGAATCTACCAAAAAATTTTCTGCAAATAAATCTTACAATTAGTACCAGATAACATTTCTACAAGAAAAAAGTCTCAGAATATGAGTTTTCTATATGGAAATATATTTCCGAGTTTTAGTTTTTTTTAAGGAAAACTTTTTGAGTATGAGAATTTCTATAGAAAACTATATCAGAAGCTGAGATTTCTTGTATGAAAAATCATTTAGAATCAGAACATTTTTCTGTTGGGAGATTCTGAGAATTTGTCTATAGGAAATGTGTCTCTGAATATGTAAATATTTTTTTTGAAAAGTGTCTAATAATAATAATTTTTCTATATTAAAAATGTTTCAAAATCCAAGAAATTTAAAACATTAGATGACATTAAAACCGTAAATTTTTTCTATAGAAAAATGCTACAAAAATTTAGGATTTAAGTTTTAGAAAAGTGTATCAAAATTTCTTTATAAAATTTTTTAGAACTGATAATTTTTTAATATCTAATAAATTTTTTTTGCGAAATATGATCTAACAATTTTTTTATACGAAAAAGTTCGTAAAATCTGAGAATTACTTTAAATATGAGCATTATTTAAGAGATTTTTTATAAGGAAATTACATTAGAATTTGAAAATTTGTTATATAAATAATGTCTCAGATTATAGAAAAAAGTTTAAAAATCAGAGGCATTTTCTATAAAAAAAATGTTGAATTTGAGAGTTTTTTTACAGAAATTACGATCTGAGAATTTAAGAACTTTTTTATATCAAAGTTTTAGAATCTGAACATTTTTCTAAAGGCAAATATCTCAGAAATGGGTTATTTTTTCAATATGAAAACTATTTTAGAATCCAAAAGTTTTTCTGTAGTAAAAATGTCTTAACATCAGAGAAATTTTGTAAAGGAAACATTTATAAAAACTAATAATATGTGAAATTTTTTTTCGAAATATTTCAGTTTTTTATATAGGGGTCTTTTGTGACTGGCTCTGACTGAGTATATTTCTGTTTATTTGACTATAAACGGTCTTACTTAGGAAGTTAATCGGTCCGTCAGGATTCCCTCGGAAAAATATTTCTTGAGTAAAAAAGGTTCCCCCAAATCCAAAAGGTTGAATGAATCCGCGCCTGATTTAAATTAGAGATGGGCACCAATCACGTGATTAACGTGAATCACGCATGAATCACGTGATTCGTGAGTAATTTTTTTTCTACTCACGTGAGCGTGAGTGAGCGTGAGTAACACAAAAAAGTCCGTGCGTGATCGTGCGTGAGTAAAATTCTTGCGTGAATTTTTCGTGATTTTAATTGTTTCCCAGTTTTTTTTTTGTTCGGTAACATTTTCTTGATTTTTTCATGGTCTTTAAAAAAAATATAAATTTAATAAGTTTTTTAAATGTGTTATTGGGGAATTTGCACAGTGCTTCCATGAGGAAATGCCTTCAGATTCTGACATATAATAGGTAGTTCTTGAGGACATGTCATAACATTGTCATCAATGAATGTTTGTTTTAAGAGTGTGAAAAAATTCTATAAGGAAATGTCTTCACAATAGCTGTATATTAGACTGCCCAGAAAAAAACAAAGTTGTTATTTTCTTGGGGGATACCTGCGAATTTTGTTCCTTTTTGTGCAAAAAAATTTCGGTTTTTTTTTGGGATTTTTAAAATAATATCTAGAGGTCGCGATCTCGCGTTTTATAACGATTTATTTTTTTTGAGTTTTTTATTATTTTATTATATTTAGTGTGCCCTAATGGTTAAAACGATACTGCCTAGATGTAAAAGTTCAGTTTGATATACAGTAGACTGCCCAGAAAAAAAGCGAAGTTTTTATTTTCTTGGGGGATACCTGCAAATTTTGTTCCTTTTTGTGCAAAAAAATTTCGGTTTTTTTTTGGGATTTTTAAAATAATATCTAGAGGTCGCGATCTCGCGTTTTATAACGATTTATTTTTTTTGAGTTTTTTATTATTTTAAATTGTTAAATATGATTAATATGATAAAATATTAATAATTTCAGACAAAAAAAAATTAAATTAAAAATTAAATATCGCTCATTCCATGAGATGTCTCCCAGCATCTAATCAAATGTTCTTTAATTTATTTGAAATTTCGCACACAGGTACACTATGGAGCAATTAAAATAAATTCGTTTTTAGTTTCGCGAAAATCCACGAATTCGCGAACGCGAATATATTCGCGAATTCACGGATTTTCTCGGAACTAACAACTGATTTATTTTAATAGCTTCATAGTGTTCATGTGTGCAAAATTTCAAATAAATTAAGGAACATTTGATTAGATGCTGGGAGACATCTCATGGAATGAGCGATATTTAATTTTTAATTTAATTTTTTTTTGTCTGAAATTATTAATATTTTATCATATTAATCATATTTAACAATTTAAAATAATAAAAAACTCAAAAAAAAATAAATCGTTATAAAACGCGAGATCGCGACCTCTAGATATTATTTTAAAAATCCCAAAAAAAAACCGAAATTTTTTTGCACAAAAAGGAACAAAATTTGCAGGTATCCCCCAAGAAAATAAAAACTTCGCTTTTTTTCTGGGCAGTCTACTGTATATCAAACTGAACTTTTACATCTAGGCAGTATCGTTTTAACCATTAGGGCACACTAGGCACGTGCACAGGGCCCTCGACCTAACGGGCCTGAAATGCCAAAAAATTATACGGTTAATTTCTTTTAAAAGAAAATTTCTTATTTTATAAAGGAAATTGGATGGAAGTAAAAACTAATGGAAATACGAAGATTTTTTGCATTTTCATATGACCTATATCTAGGGTGACCATTTTTTTCTGAACTCAAATCAGTACGCCCAAGCTTTTACGTTTATATTTTCATGAAATACCTCTCTAAAAAAATTTTTCTATGGCAAAACACTGATATTTTTTTCAGTACTCAAAATAATTCCGGTAAAACTAACAAACTTGGGGCAATGAGTATTTCAGTAAAAGCAACTGTTTAAAAACAACTGTTTGAAAAGAGCTGTTTAAAAACAAGGGTTTGAAAACAGCTGCCTTAAACTATTGTCGTTATCTTGCACAAAATTTAACTGACTTCAAACAACTTAATTTGAATTAATCGTATCAGTCCAGAAATTATAACAAACAAAAACCCACAGGTTTTGATTTTAAGAAAATCCCTCAAATTTTGAGGACTTTTTCCATAAGTTTTGATAACTCTGTCTTTTATAAAACTTCCCAGATAAAAAGCACATGTTTTTAAATAGCGGCTGATGTTTTGAGTGATTTGTCAAATAAATTCTGAAGACATTACCTCATCGAACATCTCAGTATCATTTGAGTTGATGCAATTACATAATCTTTATAAAAATATAAAAAATACATCATCCCGTGAACTTTTCGTTTAGAAAACCTGAAAGATTATGGGCGCCTTTTCATATAAAACTTTTCATATTTATAGGATCAAAATAATAACCTCATGCTCAGATATATTTTTGCGTTAATGAACCTCTTGATTCACGAACTCTGAACTTTTTAGAATTGATTTAACTCAAATTATCTGTTTGTCATACTTAAGTTATAAAAAACTACTTCGATGACTTAATTTATGTAAATTCAAGTTTTTGTATAAAATTTTTGAACAAAATTATTTTTTATGTTGAAATGTTTAAAAATCAGTACAATCAGTACATATTTCAAAAAATCAGTACAAATCAGTACAACGTCTTTTGATCAGTACACGTGAACAAAAATCAGTACATGTACTGATCAAATCAGTACGTATGGCCAGCCTACCTATATCAGACATTTCCACAAAGACGACTTAGGGGAAATATCATGGGAACGTCAGCACCCCTGACAACTGCTGAATATGATTGAGGAAATTTTGAAATTTTTTATGAAACTGTTCTCAACTCGGTATATAGAGATGTCATGGGGATGTCAGGTGCGTCAGCAAGCCGTCACCACGGATGGCTCAAGAACTTTCCCAACTGCATAAAAAAATATGACATACATTTTTTTTACATATTTTAATTCGTGAGTATTTCGTGATCGGGATTACATCGTGAGCGTGATTACATTTTTTTCTACTCACGTGAGCGTGCGTGAGCGTGAGCAGAAAAAAAAATTTCGTGCGTGATCGTGCGTGATTCCAATTTTTTTTTCGTGAGCGTGCGTGATCGTGATTGAAAAGTCACTCACGATCCCATCTCTAATTTAAATACTATAGCTTTTGGGTTTTATTTTTTGGGTTTTCATTTGTTACTCAATATTAAAAATATTAACGAAAATTCATACAACAAATACAATACAGATTAAAATCATTATTTTTTTAACTGAAAAAGTATCAGCTACTGAGACATTATTTCTATTGAACAATTTCCAGATTGAGAAATTTTATACATCAAAAATACATCAGATTACAATTTTTTTAAGAAATATTGGATTCTAGAGATTTTTTTTAAATATATAGTTTTAAATTTCCGGATTTTCTTTAGAAAATTCTTAAGACTTTTTCTTTAGAAAAAATAAATTTGCTCTGTAGAAAAAGTCTCAGATTCTGATATATTCATTCTATAGAAGAAGTCTTAGATTTTGAGACATATTTTTTTATAAAAGCTGTTTCAGATTCTGATTATTTTTCTCTATAGAAAAAGTTTTAGACTTTGAGACATTTTTTCAATATAAAATTATTCAGACTCTGAGGCATATTTTCTAAAGAAAAACTCTCAGATCCTAAGGCATATTTTCACTAGAAACTGTCTCAGAATCTGAGACATTTATTTTACAGAAAAGAAAAAGTTCTGAGGCACTCTATGTATATAAATATATAAATTATTTATTTTTCTTTCTTATTTTTTATAGTTTTTTCTAAAAAAACCTCTTTTGCCATACAAATCCTATGTTAATTTAATTAACGGTAACCGCAGTATTTTTTATGCGGTTACGGTTAAATAGTGCGGTTAAGCAAGGATATGGTAACGATTAAAACCGCATTGCAAACCCTACTCATACGCATAGGTTATATACACAATTATTGTATAAAATTAGCATAGTGCAATCTTTAACCATTGTTTGTTTTTTCGAAAACAAGACAAAACGCATCTCTAAAATTTTTAAAACAGATAGAAAGGCACATGTTTTTTGTAAATAAAGTTTAAGATTTAATACAAAAAACTATAAAAAAGTTTTTATTTTAAAGACTTTACAATGTTTCATTTAATTTGCATAAATATTGAAATAAAGACACTCTGTCAAAAAATGCTGATATTTTCAATATTTGACCCACTTTTTAAAAAATCTTAAATTTCATTTTTGTTATATTGTATAATACTTACAATTAGTATCCTAAGAGCGAATACTTTGCAAATGATATCCCATTGAACCCATTATGGTTTTCTGTAATGGAACAGTTAGTGTGGAATGCCTCATATACCCTACAAACAGCAAGTACAAATGTATGTGTGTAAATTTCAACACAATTTAATTTTATTGGTTGTTTTTAAAAAATAAAAAGTAAAAGTAATTTCTGTTCGATTAACACAATAACTGTAGCATGCTTTAAGGTGCTACAAAAATAACAACTCTACTATTAATTAAGATTTAGAAGAAAGTTACAAGAAATATTATATTTTTTGAGACTTTTTTTTGTAGATTTTCTTAATTAATTAAGGTGATTCAGATTTACCACTAACAATAAGTAATTTATTCTTTCTTTTATACTTACAAGGGAACCGTCATACACCGATTTGCATGAAACTTAAAGTTAAAATATACATAAAAAACACGATTTAAGGTTGGGGTGTCTCGGCTTATCGGCCATATCGGGGATTTAAATTTAAAAAAAAGGCGATTTGTTTGGATTATTTTTGAGCCTTTTCTTCTTAAGAAACTTTGCAATAGAAGCCTAAACTGGTATACTGACGGATCAAAAATTACCTCTGGAGTGGTAGCAATAATTTTCTTAATCTTTCATTTACTTTATTTTATGCAAACTTACACTCAAAATAATCACTCTGTTAAATTACAGAGATACTCTGCTGGGTCAGCAGAAAATACCATAGATTTCCAACTAGCAAGATTTTTTGTTATTTTACGAAGAAAACTCTGTAAAATGATTTCGATAAAAAAACTGTAAATTTGTAGAATTATCTGTAAAATATTGATAAAACCGAAAAGAATTTTACCAAAAAAAACTCTGTAAATTTACAAAGTTTTAGTTAAATGCCTTTTATGAGATCAAAATTTTACAAAAAAAAACTGTAAATTTACAAAGTTTTAGTAAAATCTATTTTATGAGTAAAACTTCTTTGCATCAAAAACATTAATTAAAATTAAAAAAAAAAATTAAATTATCTATATATATAAAAATGGATGTGTGTATGTATGTGGGTATGTATGTATGTATGTATGTTCCGTATGGACTCGAAAACGGCTGGACCGATCTTGATGAAATTTTCAGGGAATATTCAGAATAGCCTGGTGAGTAACACTGTCAAGCCGGATTTTTGATTTTCCGTCTGTGGGCGGAGGGGCGTGGCAAAATCCAATTTTTGCATTCCACCGCTAAAGGAATCTATATCTAAAAAACGGATGGACCGATTTTGATGAAATTTACACCAAAGATAGTACTAACCGAGTACTAACTATATGCCAAATTAAAGCGTGATCGGACAAATGGGAGTAAAATGCCATGCTTTTTGCCTGTAGGCAGAGGGGTGGGCAAAATCGAATTTTTACATTGCACCACTAATGACATCTATATATAAAAAACGGATGGACGGATTTTGATGAAATTTAAACCATACCATGATAGTACTAACCAAGTACTAACTATGTTCTGAATTAGAGCGTGATCGGAAAAATGGGCGTAGAATGCCATGCCTCTTTGTTTTGAATTGAATGTTATTTCTGCATGCTCCGCAATAACGCAAAAACTGTTGATTCGATTTTAATTAAATTTTCAGCACTGATACACTCAAAATAATTACTCTGTTAAATACTCTGTAAAATGACTGTAATCTCAATTCGACAGATATTTTACAAAGTTATCTGTCGAAATACAGATTTTAAGAAAATACTTTGTTTTCTTGTGACCGAAAAACAAAATTTTATCTGTAATTTTACTTTTTACTTTGTAATCTCTATTTTATAGATAATAAGCAGAGTTTTTTTTTGTTAAAATACGGATTTTAGAAAAATACTTTGTTTTATTCTCGTAACCAAAATACTAAATTTCATTTGTAATTTTACTTATTGCTCTGTAATACAGTTTTTAAATAAAAATCACTTCAAAAAACTTCCAAATATGACCGATAAACCGCTCTTTAAAAAGTGTCTTAAATTACAATAAAAACTGGTAAATTTTACGAAGATGACGTGTAAAATTGGAGTTACTCGTTATAAACTCGTAATATTCACAAAAATTAAAAAGTAAATTTACAATTTGGAAGCATTAAAATTTTAATTTTAAATATTAGGTCTATTCGATTACCTTACTACAATCTACTATTTTTTACTCATTTTACTACAGCTGGAAATTTTCAATACAAAAAGTAAACAAGACTTTCCAGTTGTAGTAAAAAATAGTAAGAAATTTGGGTAATCGAATGGAGCTATTTTTTCTTTTTAATTTTAATTAATGTTTTTGATGCAGAGAAGTTTTACTCATAAAATGGATTTAACTAAAACTTTGTAAATTTACAAAGTTTTTTTTTGTAAAATTTTGAACTCATAAAATGCATTTAACTAAAACTTTGTAAATTTACAGAGTTTTTTTGGTAAAATTCTTTTTTGTTTTATCAATATTTTACAGATAATTCTGTAAATTTACAGTTTTAATTATCGAAATCATTTTACAGAGTTTTCTTCGTAAAATAACAAAAAATCTTGCTGGTTGGAAATCTATGGTATTTTCTGCTGGCTCAGCAGAGTATCTCTGTAATTTAACAGAGTGATTATTTTGAGTGTAGTGTTAACAGAGTGCGGAACTATAGGCCATATTATACTATGATTGGAAAAAGGGGCGTACAATGCCACCCCCTTTGTACTGGACATTGTCTGCCTGTTTCGCAATCACACAAAAACAGCTGAACCGATTGTCTTGATATTTTCACTACATAAATTGCTAACCAAGTGCATATGTAGGCCATATAAGATCGTTATTGGGATCAAAATTGCAACGCCCTTTGCACTATACTGACCACGATTGAACAAAGAGGCGTAAATTGGCACGCCCCTTTGTTTTATACTGAATGCTATATCTGCCTGTTTTGAAATCACGAAAAAACGGATAAGCCAAATCTGTCACTACTGATAGTACTAACCGAGCGGGAACTATACGTCATATGTAGAGCGCAATTCGGCAAAAGGGTATAAATGTCACTCCCGTTTTTCATAAATAAAAAGTTATTTCCTCCTCTTTCGCAATCACACAAAAACGGCAAAACTGAAGTCAATGAAATTTGCAGCACTGATAGTACTAATCGAGGATGAAGCATGGAACTTTAGACTATCACGATTCGATAAAAATGCGTTAAATGACACGTTCCTTTGTACTATACTTAAAGTTATATCTGTCTGTTTCGAAATCACGCTACAACGGCTGAACCGATTTTGTTGAGATTTCTCTATAGACAGTGCTAACCGAGGGTGGAACCAAAAGTTACTAGCTGGACCCGGACCCGTGCTTTAATTTTGTCCGACACTATATTTAAATTAAGATGCAATATAAAACAGTTTTTTTCTTAGGGCCAGCAACGCGGACCGGGTATAGCTAGTTAAAAATAAAATTAAATTTTTTTTTAATTTGCCCGCTTTAATGCTTCCAACTTGTAAATTTACTTTTTTATTTTTGTGAATATTACGAGTTTTTAACATGTAACTCTAATTTTACACGCCATCCTTGTAAAATTTAGCAGTTTTGATTGTAATTTAAAACACTTTTTAAAGAGGGGTTTATCGGTCATATTTGAAAGTTTTTTGAAGTGATTATTATTTTTACAAAGCAAAAAGTAAAATTACAAATGAAATTTAGTATTTTGGTTACGAAAAAAAACAAAGTATTTTTCTAAAATCCGTATTTTAACATAAGAACTCTGTTTATTATCTGTAAAATAGAGATTACAAAGTAAAAAGTAAAATTACAGATACAATTTTGTTTTTCGGTCACAAGAAAATACAAAGTATTTTCTTAAAATCTGTATTTTGACAGATAACTTTGTAAAATATCTGTCGAATTGAGATTACAGTCGTTTTACAGAGTATTTAACAGAGTAACTATTTTGAGTGTAACTATAGCGGAGAATTTTTTGTTCTTTACACTACAGTAACGCATAGTTAAAGTGAATTGCCCACACGAGCGACATTTTTTTGTCAGTATTTCTATTTATTACTAGCTATACCCGGTCCGCGTTGCTGGCCCTAAGAAAAAAACTGTTTTATATTGCATCTTAATTTAAATATAGTGTCGGACAAAATTAAAGCACGGGTCCGGGTCCAGCTAGTAACTTTTGGTTCCACCCTCGGTTAGCACTGTCTATAGAGAAATCTCAACAAAATCGGTTCAGCCGTTGTAGCGTGATTTCGAAACAGACAGATATAACTTTAAGTATAGTACAAAGGAACGTGTCATTTAACGCATTTTTATCGAATCGTGATAGTCTAAAGTTCCATGCTTCATCCTCGATTAGTACTAAGTATCAGTGCTGCAAATTTCATTGACTTCAGTTTTGCCGTTTTTGTGTGATTGCGAAAGAGGAGGAAATAACTTTTTATTTATGAAAAACGGGAGTGACATTTATACCCTTTTGCCGAATTGCGCTCTACATATGACGTATAGTTCCCGCTCGGTGAGTACTATCAGTAGTGACAGATTTGGCTTATCCGTTTTTTCGTGATTTCAAAACAGGCAGATATAGCATTCAGTATAAAACAAAGGGGCGTGCCAATTTACGCCTCTTTGTTCAATCGTGGTCAGTATAGTGCAAAGGGCGTTGCAATTTTGATCCCAATAACGATCTTATATGGCCTACATATGCACTTGGTTAGCAATTTATGTAGTGAAAATATCAAGAGAATCGGTTCAGCTGTTTTTGTGTGATTGCGAAACAGGCAGACAATGTCCAGTACAAAGGGGGTGGCATTGTACGCCCCTTTTTCCAATCATAGTATAATATGGCCTATAGTTCCGTACTCTGTTAACACTATCAGTGCTGAAAATTTAATTAAAATCGAATCAACAGTTTTTGCGTTATTGCGGAGCATGCAGAAATAACATTCAATTCAAAACAAAGAGGCATGGCATTCTACGCCCATTTTTCCGATCACGCTCTAATTCAGAACATAGTTAGTACTTGGTTAGTACTATCATGGTATGGTTTAAATTTCATCAAAATCCGTCCATCCGTTTTTTATATATAGACTAGCTGACCCGGTCCGCGTTGCTGGCCCTAAGAAAACATCGATTCTGTTTTTTATTGCATCTCGATCTTAATATACAGTGTCGGACAAAACTAAAGCATGGGACCGGGTCTAAGGGTAGCCCTTATTTCAACCTTCGGTTAGCACTATCTATAGAGAAATCTGTAGAGAAACAGACAGACGTATCGTTAATTATAGTAAAAAGGGGCGTGTCATTTTACGCATTCTTATCGAAACGTGGCTTTTAATATAGCCAAAGCTTCAAGTTGCGTCCTCGGTAAGTAATATCTATGCTGCAAATTTTAATGAAATCGGCTTAGCCGTTTTTGTGTGATTGCGGAGGAGAAAGAAATAAATTTTATTAAATAAAAAAGGTAGTGGAATTTGTACCTCTTTGCCGAATCGCGCTCTATCATGAACTGTAGTTCCAGCTTGGCTAATACTATCAGTAGTAAAAGATAAAATAACGTTGAATATAGCATAAATGGGCCAGGAAACTTACGCCTCTTTATCGAATAGTGTTCTTATATGTCCAGTAGTTCCACGCTCTTTTAGCACTATCTGTGCAAGAAATTTCATTAGGCGATCCTAAGTTAGTAGTTTTCGCTTGATTGCGAAAGTGGCAGGAATATATTATTTTATTTTCGCACCATTTTACAATTATAATCTTATATGGCCTACACATGCAATTGATTAGCACTATCTTGATTAAAAGCGCCAAGAGAATCGGTTCAACTGTTTTTGTATAATTGCGATCGCAGTGTAATATGGCCTAGTTCCGCACTCCGTTGGTACCATCAGTGCTTAACATTTAATTTTAATCGTATCAGCCGTTTTGGCATTATTGCAAAGCATGAAGAAATATTTTCAATTCAATACAAAGGGGCGTGGCATTTTACGCCCCTTTGTCCAATAACGCTCTAATTTGGTACATAGTTAGTACTCGATTAGTACTATCTTTGGTTTAAATTTCATCAAAATCGGTTTATTGATTTTTTATATAAAGATGTCAAAAGTGGTGCAATGTAAAAATTAGATTTTGCCACGTCCCTCCGCTCAAAGACAGAGAATAAAAAACCTGACCGCACAGTGTTACTCCCAAGGCTATTCTAAATATTCCGTGAAGATTTCATCAATATCGGTTCAGCCGTTTTCGCGTCCATAAGAAACATACATACAGCCGTTTTTGCATTATTGCAAAGCATGCAGAAATATTTTCAATTCAATACAAAGGGGCGTGGCATTTAACGCCCCTTTGTCCAATAACCCTCTAATTTGGCACATAGGTAGTACTTGGTTAGTACTATATTTGGTTTAAATTTCATCAAAATCGGACCATCCGTTTTTGTTATATATAGATGTCATTAGTAATGGAAAGTAAAAATTTGATTTTGCCACGCCCCTCCGCCCACCGACAGAAAATCAAAAATCTGACCGCACAGTGTTACTCCCCAGGCTATTCTGAATATACCCTGAAAATTTCATCAAGATCGGTCCAGCCGTTTTCGAGTCCATACGGAACATACATACACACATACATACATACATACATACATACACACATCCATTTTTATATATATAGATGTCATTAGTGGTGCAATGTAAAAATTCGATTTTGCCCACCCCTCTGCCTACAGGCAAAAAGCATGGCATTTTACTCCCATTTGTCCGATCACGCTTTAATTTGGCATACAGTTAGTACTCGGTTAGTACTATCTTTGGTGTAAATTTCATCAAAATCGGTCCATCCGTTTTTTAGATATAGATTCCTTTAGCGGTGGAATGCAAAAATTGGATTTTGCCACGCCCCTCCGCCCACAGACGGAAAATCAAAAATCCGGCTTGACAGTGTTACTCACCAGGCTATTCTGAATATTCCCTGAAAATTTCATCAAGATCGGTCCAGCCGTTTTCGAGTCCATACGGAACATACATACATACATACCCACATACATACACACATCCATTTTTATATACAGTCAAACCCGGTTATAACGAACTCCGAGGGACCAGTAAAAATAGTTCGTTATAAGCGTAGTTCGCTATAGGCGGGGTATATTTTTTATCAACCTAGTTTTATTTCCAACAAAATAGATCCAATTTTGATTTATTTGAGTTTTTTTTTTTGTAAATAAAATACTTTTTGAGAAGAAAACATTCAAAATATAAATAAATTTCATCAAAATTATAATAAAAACCAAAAATGTCCAACCTTTTGTGGGTTCGATAAGCATGATTGCCGCACATTAAAAAATATTTATGGGAGTTCGTTATAAAAAGGTAAATACACATGCAATTGTATTCCTGGGACCCTAATAAGTAGTTCGTTTTAACCGAGGATTCGTTATAACCGAGTTCGTTATAAAAGAAGTATTTTGTGTGAAAATTGATGCCAAAACGTCGGGACTTTAGAATTAGTTCGTTATAACCGAGAATTCGTTATAACCGAGTTCGTTATAACCGAGTTCGACTGTATATAGATAGATATTTTTTTCGGCGTAAGCCAAGTGTATTTAATTTGTTGTTTGTGTTTTTCTGATTGCAGAAGAAAATTGTGTATTCTAAAGCTACGTTCACAATGTCGGAGTCACTCCACTCTCAACTACAGATTCAAATGTTAACTGTTCAAAATGTAGAGTGGAGTTCTGTCACGTTGTATATGTCATTTTACTTACCTGTCTCACAATTTCGTGAAATTTTGCCATTCAATTTTGTATACTTTATTCATTATTTTAAATTTAAAATTTTTAAATATTTTTTTTTCAAATATCATGAAAATTCTACATATTTGTTTTGATTTTTAGTTTTTTGTTATTGGATTGGAGTACTTCAACATTGTGAATGCAGCTTAAAGATTAAATTAAATGTGGATTTACCCTAGACCATGGTTTCTGTAGCCACTTCTACGTCATCAGTAGGCAATTACATTAAATTGATTATTTGATATTTGCTAGAAAGATGACGTAGAAGTGGCTACAGAAACCATGGTCTAGGGCAGGCGCGGATCCAGGAATTTCATTTGGGGGGGGGGGGATATTTTTTTTTTTTTAAAAATTAATGTTTGGTTGGTATGGAGGGGGGGGAGTTTGTGAATTTTTGTTAATATTTTTAATATTAAGTTACAAATTGAAAACCAAAAAATAAAGTTTTTTTCTAAAAGAATTTTTCAATTCAAAAATGCTATAGTACATACTTAAATCAGGCGTGGATCCATGTTGTTTGCTCAAAATTTTTTTATGATTTACTTCATAAATAAGGCTGTTAATAGACATGTAAACGGGCCTATTCAAAATTATGACTGACTTTGTCTGTCATTAACCAATTTTTATGATTGAACAGTCATAACATCAACATTTTTCTATACAAACCACCAAAAAATTTTTTTTGCAAATTTTAAGACCTGCTCTCAAGACGATTATAAAATTGACAAATAAAATCTAAAATTTTTGAAATTTGTTGTATGTAGGTTTGTATAGAAAAATAGTGATATAATGACTTTTCAGTCACAAAAACTGGCATATGACAGTCATATCCACTCACAACTGTGAATACCCCCTTACAAAAAAGTCTTATTTTTCAAAAATTTATTTAGAAAAATAAGCATTTTTAAGTTATATATATAATATATATAATAGTTTTGATCACATGATCAATTATTTTTTTTTATTCTTTCTATTTATTTACAACTCATTTTTAATAAATTCCACCTAACCGAGAACTGGTAACAATGACCGTCGTCTCGTTGTAGCGAAAAAAACCAAGGGTTCTGGTGGGAATCGAACCCACGACCCCCACGTTGAAAGGCTAGCACGCTACCAACTAGCCTACGGGGGCCCCTAGTTATAAAAATTTTCAGATTTTAAAACCCTTTGATATAAAAATTCTTAAATCGAAGTTTTCTTATAGCAAATGTCTCAGATTTTTAAACTGTATTTTATAGAACTAATCTGAGATTCTGAGAGATTCGTAATATAAATTTTTTTTTTTCAAAGTCTGATAAAATTTTCTTATAAAAAATCCCTGAAATAACTCTCGTTTTAAAGTAATCCTCAGATTCTAAGAAATTTTTCCTACACAAAAATTCTCAGAACCTGAAACATATTTCGCAAGAGAAAAAAACAAAGAAGACTCGCCTGATGCTGCAATTATTGTTAAAATGTGGTCTCCATACGATAAAAATTATTTTTTAAAATCATTAGCGAATTTTAAAAAACAAAACAAAGATTTTTTCTTTTGTCTTAATCAGCTCGGTTTCAACTCCGAAAATAAGTTTTTTGTCAACGAAAGCTTAACCAAAGAAAATTATCAAATTTTGCGAGCAGCAGTTAAAATGAAAAGGGAGAAAAGGCTCCATAGTGCGTTTTCAATGCGTGGACTGCTGTATGTTAAAAAATCAGCAAATGAATCTATAATTCAGATTGAAGAAATCGGTCATTTAAATCTGTTATTTCCTGTATCAGATGATCATAACACTCTTGGTGGTGGACATCAATCTAATAATGAATACCAGCTACTATAATTTATTTTTTTTATTTAAATATTTATTTTTCACATTTCTAACTAATTTTTTTATTCATTTTGTGATATTATATCTAATTTGTTTTATTTATGATTTTAAAATAATTGTTTTTTCTATTAAAATTATCAGTTCTTTTTTCAACTTGTGCGTTACTTTTATACTTTTGTTTTTTTTTTTTTTTTAATCGTTTATTTATTTACAATATTTATACTTATAAACTATTATAAACACTAGTTAACAATAACAATTTCTATATACAATGTCCCATAATCGAGCACTCAAGTATTATTTATATAATAATAATTTGGTTATTACAAATTTGTTTATAATTTTTTATTTTATTTACAATAAATAAATATATATATCACCAGCTTTTTGCAATGAAAATTAGTTTAAAAACATTGCATATATATTAATGAGTGGGTAAAGAAAGGCTAGTGTCAAGGGTTAAAAAAAAGGGAAACTATGAGTTTATTCAGAAAACCACCAAAACTTTTTGGTATTAGATTTTTGTGTAAATCTTAAATCTCTGATTGATATGCTAGTGCTATACCTCATATTTAAATTCTCTGAATTACAGTTTACAGCTTTTATATTGGTACGTCTGTAGTCATGGTAAAAGACCGGTATGCCATTTTCGTTTTGAATTATTTTTTTGTTATCAAGGTAAACAAAAGCCTCAGGTGGAACAAATCCCGTTTTCAAGGAATCCATTATATATTCATTATTTGTGTAATAAGGGGCCATTATAGCATTATTTTCTATACATTGGCTACACCTTAGTATATTATTTCTGATTAGGTTTATTATAAAATTATCTATTCTAATTATATTAGCATTATTATACAATGTCTTATTAGATATGTATTTTAGATATTCGCTTTGTGGATTTCTGTATAATGATGTACATGCTCTTAAACATTTTCTTTCAAAGACTCTTATCTTTTCCATGTATGAAGGCGATATATTGAACCAAATTGGGCAACCATATGTTATTATAGGTCTAATAAGGGATTGATACATTATAATTTTAATCTTAGGTTTAATGTATTTCGAATGAAATAATGGTCTATATAAAAAGAAAGCTTTTCTTGCTTTTATGAGTATTTCCTTGACATGGTGGTTAAAATACAAAAATTTGTCTAAGTATATACCTAAATATTTTACTACATCCTTATTTGGAATGCTACAATTTGATAAATTTGATTTAATTCCAAACTGTTTCCAGTTTTTTCTTATGTTTGAGTTACATTTATCAACTGGTGGTCTAAAAAGAATGGTTTCGCATTTTTGTGCGTTGATTTTCATGTTCCAATTAATTGTATATTGTTCAACTAACAATAAGTTGTAGATGTTTTGAAGATTGTGATTTATTGCTTCTATTTTGTCATCAGAATGATCTATATAAATAAAAATCAATTGTCGTTCGTTGGTAACCGCATCAGTTAAGAACGGCTGGACCGATTTGGACAATTTTTTTTTTTGAAATGTTCGTAATAGTCCAACTTAGGTTTTTACGTAAAGAAAAATTGACCACGCCCACTTTTACGCCCACTTTTTTCGATTTATCTAAAATCGGAAAACGGCTGCACCGATTTGAGTAATTTTTTATTTAAATGTTCGTAGTCATCCAATTTAAGTTTATACTGAAAGAAAAATTGACCACGCCCACTTTTACACCCACTTTTTCAATTTATCTAAAATCTGAGAACGGGTGGACCGATTTGACTAAATTTTTTTAAACTAATTTTCATCATATTCCAACTTTGATTTTTACAAAAAAAGAAATTGACACGCCCATTTTGGCTAATTTTTGCTGAAAGTTTTCGTCATAATTCAACTAACGTTTTTATTGATAGTAAAATTTCCTACGCCCACTTTTTTCTATGTATCGAAAGAACTATAACGGCTAGACCGATTTGGTTATAGTCAGCAAAAGATTTCTAAGGAAAGAAAAATTGTTCACGCCTACTTTTACGCTCACTTTTCCCGATATATATATTTTAAATCATGGAATGGCGGTTTTTAATGTTCGTCATAGTCCACCAAGGTTTTTCGGAAAGAACAATTTTCTGTTTTTACGCCCACTTTTAAAGGATGGACCGTTTTGGTTAAATTCACATAAGATTTTTACGGTAAGAAAAGTTGTCCACCCACTCTTTTTTTCGATACACATAAAATTTGCTCTATAGAAAAACAAAATATAGAATAATAAAATATAATTAAAAATCAAATGTAGTTCGTTGGCACCACATGAGAACTGACCTATTTCGATAATATATTTTTTTAAATGTTCGTTTAATTTTTTAAAATGTTCGTCTCAGATTTTTCGGAAAACAAATTAATCATTGTTTTCCACTTTTTTCGATATATGTAAATTTGGAGAACGGCTGGATCGATTTGACTAAACTTTTTTTTAAATGTTTGTCATACTCCTACTTAAGGGGGTTTTACACTGTTATACTTTGTGTGTTGAAATGTATTATTCAAACCAAAATAAATTTAAAATTGTATAATTACAAAGTATTATCTGTTGTCATTTTTAATTTAAAATTTTGCAAAACACACAAAAACATAAATTTTCTGTTCTCAATTTATTTTATTTTGATTGTAATTATAAATAAATACAACAAAATAAAAAGTCGAAAGCAAAGTATTCTCATCATCATCATCATTAGCTCTACAACCCGGGGTGGGTCTTGGCTGCCTCCAGTTTTGCTCTAAATAAGTCACGGTCGTCTGCCATCGTTCTCCAGTTGCCTAGACCAATAGCTTGGAAATCATTATTAATCCCGTCACACCATCTCAACTTGGGTCTTCCTCTACTTCTTCTTCCCTCTGGCACTATTTGCATTACTTTTTTCGTTGGATTTGAACTATCGAGTCTATGTACATGTCCAGCCCATCTCATGCGTGATATATTAATACGTTTAACAACACTTAGCAAAGTATTATGTTTTGAAAAATTTCAAAAAATTTTCTTTTACGTTATACATTTCAAAAAAAGTTAATTATAAAAAATACATTATACAAAGTGTAACAATGTAAAACCTGCTTTAGGTTTTAACAAAAATAAAATTTTTTCACGCCCACTTTTATTTCGATATATCTAAAACAGAAGAACGGAAGTGCCGATTTGGCTATTAGTAGTATTTGTTGACGTTCGTGATAGTACAACTAAGGTTTTACGGAAAAAAAAATTGTCCACTCCCACTTTTTTCAATACATCTAAAATCGGAGAATGACTGGTCTGATTTGGTAAATATTTCCTTTAATGATCATTATAGTCCAAGTAAGAATTTTACGAAAATAATTATTGCTCTCCCCCACTTCAAAGCCTACATTTTTTTATATCCGATTTGGCTAATTTTTTTGTTTTAAATTTTCGTAATTTTCCATTTAATTGTTCAGAAAGAAAAATTGTCCTCGCCCACATTTTTTTTTAAATATCTAAAATTTATTTTTACTCTAATTCGATCTATTAAAAAAATATTTCTTAATAGATTCCGCTTAAACTTGGTACAATTGATTTCAAATCCTTGGGTATTTTTAACATATGTACAAGTTTAACCTTTGTCTATAATACTTATGACCGGACCGATTTTTTTATGTTGATTATATTTCTAATTAGGTTTTTAAGGAAATTTAAATTAGAAAAGTGTCCCGGAAAAAAGAAAAATTCGAGAAAACTATAAAGGTTTGTTTGAACTCAATACAATAGCACACGATATGAACGAAGGATAATTTATTTTTGTGTTGTGCGTAATGATACTAAAGAAGTTTTAAATTTGTACAGTTCGCAAAGTCGAAGACATGGTAATTTTTTTTAGCTCCTAAAATATAATTTGAAAATGATTATCTGCCTAATCGGGTTTTTAAAACCACGCCCACAAATTTTTCTAAGCCAAGAAATTCATTACATTTTTTGCAGAGATATATATTTAAAGCGGGGCGAAATATAACACTGATCTTATATTTGGGCCAGCAACGCGGACCGGGCCAGCTAGTATATAATAATATCATCCGCAAATGATATGATATTATCGACTTTGTTTAACAGATCTAGAATGTATATGGGGGTTTTCGTGTCAACTGACACAACTTTTGAAACCGATGTCTTCCGATCGGGATGAAATTTGCACCAAGGTTAGTCCTATTAGATAGTAGTTCAGACACAATTTTTCAGCGAGATCGGTCAAGGACTCTCTGAGTTAGAGGGGGTCGAAATTTGACATTTTGGCCAAAGAGGTGTTTATTCTCATCCATGTAACTTCTTACCTATTGTTTTTAGCAAAATGTGTCCCAAAGAGTTTAGATAGCTATTTCTTGAGTCTTTCGAAAAAAAATTATAAAAAAAATAAAAAAAAAATTTTTGATTTTTTTTCTTAAAAATCTAAAACTTTTTTGACTTTTTCTTCAAATTGGGCCTTTTTTTTTTTTTTTTTCTTGATTCAAAAGATAGCTTAGGTCTTTTCCTTTAAGACCTATGGGGTCGCTTAGTGGGATGCGAGTGGGATATCTATGAAAAAATTATTTTTTTAACTTTGGAACACAAAAAACGGTTCTTCAATTTGCACTATTAGGCGTGGGATAGCTAACCAATTTTCGATTTCGATCCGCGATACCCTCTAATTTTTATAGGTTCGCAAAAGAAAGCACGAGCCAAAAAATAAGGGCGGTGGGGTGGGGCCATATGGCCCCTCATCGGGGTCAAAGTTGGGCGTAAAGAGGTAAAATCCTCAAAAAGCCCCAAAACTGCCCTAGAAACGCCCCTGGAGGGGTGCAATGTGAGACGAACCTCCAATAATTTTCTGCCCCCAACATTTTTCTTGAACATACCTTACCCCTATTTCCACTTCCTATGGGGGCTCCCATACAAAAAATTTTTAAAAAATTTGATCCTACCATTCTAACTTACCCTAAAGTGCCCCAAGTGGAGCCAAATGTATGACCGACCCCCATTATTTTATTAATTCCAACATTTTTTGCGAACACACCTACAATGTATCTTTAACCCTTAAGGTGGTCCCCATACATTTCTTTTATTTTTTATAAATTTGTTTTATTAAACCAGCTCCTACCGCCCCTACCGTGCCTCCTAGAGAGGCAAAAATTATGACCAACCCCCATTATTTTTTAGTTATCAACATTTTGTCCGAACAAAATAACACCCTATCTCCACTCCTTAAGGGGCTCTCATACGTTATAAAAACATGTATTTTTAAAAACTAATAAAAAATAAAAAATAAATGTATGGGGACCCCCTTAAGAGTTGAAAATAAAGGGTAGGTATATTCTAAGAAAATGTTGGAGATGAAAAAATATTGGGGGTCGGTCATATATTTTACTTCTCTAGGGGCACCCTATGGACAGTTAGAGCGGTAGGAGCAAATTTTATAAAAATGTCATTTTGTATGGGAGCCCCCATAGGAAGTGGAAATAGAGGTTAGGTATATTCAAGAAAAATGTTGGGGGCAGAAAATTAATAGAGGTCAGTCTCACATTGCACTCCTCCGTGGGCAGTTCTAGGGCAGTTTTGGGGCTTTTTGAGGATTTTACCTCTTTACGCCCAACTTTGACCCCGATGAGGGGACATATGTCCCCACCCCACCGCCCTTATTTTTTGTCTCGTGCTTTCTTTTGCGAACCTATAAAAATTAGAAGGTATCGCGGATCGAAATCGAAAATTGGTTAGCTATCCCACGCCTAATAGTGCAAATTGAAGAACCGTTTTTTGTGTTCCAAAGTTAAAAAAATAATTTTTTCATAGATATCCCACTCGCATCCCACTAAGCGACCCCATAGCTCTTAAAGGAAAAGACCTAAGCTTTCTTTTGAATCAAAAAAAAAAAAAAAAAAAAAGGGCCCAATTTGAGGAAAAGGTCAAAAAAGTTTTAGATTTTTAAGAAAAAAAATCAAAAATTTTTTTTTTATTTTTTTTATAATTTTTTTTCGAAAGACTCAAGAAATAGCTATCTAAACTCTTTGGGACACATTTTGCTAAAAACAATAGGTAAGAAGTTACATGGATGAGAATAAACACCTCTTTGGCCAAAATGTCAAATTTCGACCCCCTCTAACTCAGAGAGTCCTTGACCGATCTTGCTGAAAAATTGTGTCTGAACTACTATCCAATAGGACTAACCTTGGTGCAAATTTCATCCCGATCGGAAGATATCGGTTTCAAAAGTTGTGTCACTTGACACGAAAACCCCCATATATTAAAAAGAATAGGAGAATTTACGGTTCCTTGTTGTAATCCATTAACAATCTTGAAAGATTTTGTACTTTTTGAATTTTGATAACAAACCATGAAGTCTTTATTGCTTATCATATTGTATATTAAAATAATTTGATGTATTGGGAATTTGTATTGAAATAATTTAAATATTAAGCCTGGAATCCATACACTGTCAAAGGCCTTTTCCATATCGATAAGGCACGCGCCTGTACAACTTTTTTTATGCCAGTTCCAATTAATATCGGAAGTAAGTTTATGTATAGCATTTACTGTTGGGAAGCCAAACTTGAGTCTTATAGGACTTTCTGTGAGGAGGTAAATGGTACGAGGGATACGGCAAGACTCTGTAAAATCTTTCAAAAAGATAGTTCAGCGAAGCTTGATTCCCTCAGAAGGCCAGATGGTACCTACACAAACAACCAACAGGAGGTCAATGATATTCTGTTATCTACTCACTTTCCAGGATGCAAAGTGACAACGATAAATACAGATATTATTGAGAGTCCTGTTGGTAATACTACATGTAGGGACTGGTATATAGCATCTAGGGTAGTTTCTGAGGAATCGATCAGGTACGCCTTATCTTCCTTTGATAACTATAAATCCCCTGGACCAGATGGTATATATCCTATGATGTTGAAGAGTGGTGGAGATACCCTAGTGAAGGTACTTAAAAATATCTTCAGAGCCAGCCTGGCTTATGGGTATGTTCCATCATCTTGGTGCGATGTCAAGGTTGTTTTTATTCCCAAACCTGGGAAGGAGGACTACACCTTGGCAAAAAGTTTTAGACCAATCAGTTTATCATCCTTTCTACTGAAAAGTCTTGAGCGAATGGTTGAGAAATTCATTAGGTCAGTAGCATTAATCGAATGCCCCCTAAATAGTCAGCAACACGCGTATCAGAGTGGTAGATCTTGTGAGTCGGCACTTCACGATCTTGTGGTCAATATTGAGAAGGGTATTGACAAACAAGACTATACTCTGGGTGTTTTTGTTGATATTGAGGGCGCTTTTGATAATGCTACTTTCGACTCTATAAAAACTTCGGCTGAATTGCATGGCGTGGATCCAGTTCTAGTCAAGTGGATTCATTTTATGCTCTCTCGGAGATTGTTGACGGCTGAAGATGAGTGGGGCACAAAAGTAACGGTTGAGGTTAGTAGAGGTTGCCCCCAAGGGGGTGTTCTCTCTCCTTTGCTGTGGTGTTTTGTGGTAAACTCACTCTTGGTTGAAATACAAGCTCTAGGTTTACACATACAGGCATACGCTGACGATGTGTGCGCATTAGTATCCGGAAAGTCACTTAACTTGGTATGCAAGAAAATGCAGACCGTTATTGACTTGATGGACAACTGGTGCAATCGACATGGATTGTCTGTCAATCCAAATAAGACAACACTCGTGTTGTTCACGCGAAGAACCAAACATAAGGGTCTTCGGCTTCCTACGTTGAAGGGCATAACTCTTCAACTGTCCACAGAAGTTAAGTATTTAGGGGTTACCCTAGATAGTAAACTAATGTGGACAAAACATGTTGAACAAAAAGTTTCACGGGCACTTCGGATTTTCTGGCAGTGTCGGCGTGCTTTTGGGAAGACATGGGGTCTAAGACCCGCTAATGTACATTGGATGTACATAGCTGTAATTAGACCTATTGTGACGTATGCGGCGGTAGTCTGGTGGCCGAGAACGATGGTGAAAACTATTCGATCCAAGCTAAACGGACTGCAAAGAGCGGCTGCCTTGGGAATTACTGGTGCCATGAGCACCACCCCAGGCGCAGCTCTGGACGCTATGTTAGATATGCTTCCCTTGGACTTACATATTCAAGGAGAAGCCATGAAATCTTTGTGCCGGCTCCGCAAAAGCGGAACATGGCATGGGGAGTACAATGCGGGACATGGTCGTCTGTTCAATAGGCTATCGGAACTTTGTCCGATGTTTTCTATGCCTTTGGACAATATAACCTCTTGCATCGAGTTTGGTAGGAAGTTTACTGTAATATTTCCGAGTAGGGAAGACTGGGGAAACCCAGCAGACCTACTGGAAAATTACACGGATACTTTCTACACGGATGGATCCAGTACCTTAAATGGCTCTGGGTCTGGCTGGTATTTGGACGATGCGACCAAATGCTATATTGCTATGGGAAAAATGGCTACAGTATTTCAGACTGAAATATTTGCTATTTTGGACGTAGCGACCTGGATAATTGGGAACAGATGGAGTAATAGGAGAATCAGTATTTGCAGTGACAGCCAGGCTGCACTCATTGCACTTGAATCTCCAGTCACTTCATCCAAAATTGTCCAGGAATGTAGACGCAGACTCAATGAGGTCTCATGTGGGAATAGCGTCAGTCTTCTGTGGGTTCCGGGTCATAGGGGAATACGGGGAAACGAGATTGCTGACTCTTTGGCAAATCTTGGCTCTGATACAATTCCTTACAATCCGGAACCTCAAATTGGTATTGGCTTGACATGGCTGATGCGTTGGATCAACTCTCATATGAAAGCAACTTTCATGGAAAGATGGTCAAATGAGTTGGCATGCAAGAATACCAAACGTTTTGTAATTAAGCCAGACAAGAAAGTGGCTAACTATCTACTCAGTCTCAGTAGAATAGACTGTCGCAGACTTACTGGCTTAATTACGGGACACAATGCCTGTGCTCGTCATATGACGAGATTAGGTGTCTTATCAGACCCATTATGCGTGGCTTGTCTTGAGGATGATGACACAACTGAACATTATGTATGTTGTTGTCCAGCGTTCTCAAGGGCTAGACTGCGGATATTGGGTTCTGATATTCTGTCTATGGACACGGTCCATGGACTTCCCTTGTCTGATTTTCTCAAGTTTGTGAAAGCAACTGAGAAATTCTGAGCAAGCACTTTTCTTCCTTTTTCTTCTCAACCTTTTATCACCCTTACTTAATCTTTCTTTTCTGGGTACGGTACAATGGACTATTTTAAGTCTGAGCGCCATGGACTTGCCTAAAGATTTACCCATTTTTAGGCTTGTACAACCCACCCTCAACTCAACTCAACTACTGTCGAATGTTTGAATTTAAAACCGAATTGTTTTTCACTATTTATGTTTTCATCATAACAGAATTTGTTAATATTATTATTTATACATACTTCAAAAATTTTGCTGATATTAGGTAACAAACTTATAGGTCGAAGATTTTTAGGATTATTCGGTTCTTTGTCTTTTTTTGGTAATATTACAACCTTAGCTGTTTTCCAATTATTTGGAAAATATGAATTATTGAGCATATTATTGAATAATTTACAATAATCGTCGATCATTATTTGTGGAATTTTTTTAAGTAATATATTTGGTATATTGTCAACTCCTGACGATAGCTTATTTTTCAAACTAGCAAAAATGTATAATATATTTTTTTTAGTTATGAAAAAATTACAGGATTGTGTTTCCTCTAAATTGTCTGATAATTTTGTGTCACTAAAATTAGTTAGAGTGGTTTTATTATCGAAAATGAATTTGGTTTCTAAAAACCTGTCGAAAGTTTCACTAACTTGGGTATGCACAATGTTCTCTTGATCAATCTGTTTATGAGCATGAATGGACTCCAAAAACGCACCAATTGTATCTAACATGTAAACTTTATCATCTATTATATAGTTATTAGAGCCATCCATTTCTAAACTTAGCGGGTTAATTCCAGCATTGGTTAAAAGAAATTCAGAGCTTTTCGGAATTTTTATTTCCTGAAGATTTAGTGGCGTAAATTTTTTAAAATTCTTTTTTGTTTGACCAAACATATTTTTGGAATCTTTAGGATCCATATCTGTTAGTTTTTCACGAATGCGATTGTTAATGATTATGGTAAAGTTTTCAGTTATTAGTTTTTTTATCATTTTCAATTTAGCTTTTGCTATATTCAAACTTGCCTCAGAAAGGGTGCATTCTAGCCTATTGTGTCTTTTTATGATAGTAAGGGTTTTGCTTTTTTCTTTATATAACATTTTTATAGTTGAGTTGGTTATTTTTGTGAAGTTATCTTTTGTACTTTTGTATTTTGGGACTTTTGTTATGATCAGAATTCTATCTAAACAAAAGATCGGTTTGAAGATATGTCATATAAATGCTCAAAGTTTGGCACCAAAAATAGAGGAATTCCGATTCATTTTTGAAAATTCGAATATGGACATAATATGCGTTTCCGAAACTTGATTTCATTCAAGTATCTTAAGTTTGTCAGTTTCACTTAGTGGTATAATTTAATAAGGGTTGATAGGGATCGGCACGCTGGTGGTGTCGCTATTTATATTAGAAAGGGGATATCATACCAGATTAAATGCAGCTCTAATGACGAAGATGAAAACAATGTTATTAATAATACTGATACTGAGGATGATGATCATGAAGATAATTTGGTAGAATACGTATTTATAGAAGTTAAATCTGAAGGAAGGAAATTACTAGTAGGAAGTCTGTACAGGCCTAATAAGAGAATACAAATGGAGAATTTTCTTGAAGTCTTGGAAAATCTTGCAGTCATATATGATGACGTCATCATTGCTGGTGATTTTAACTGGAATCTCTTAGCTGATTGCAGCCTTCTCAATAGTATGTCTCCGCTGGGACTCTTTTCAGTAAACAAAACTAATCCTACACACTTTACTTCATCAACCAGCACTTTAATAGATCTTATTTTTGTTAGTAATGAGAGAAATATTTTGTTATATGATCAACTTTCTACACCTTGTTTCTCAAAACATGATTAATTATTCATGACCTATAATTTTCACCTGCAAATTCCACCCCACTCGATTACCTATAGAGATTTCGAACACATTAACTACGGCACGCTGGAAGAAGAATTTCGAAAAATTAACTGGAATGCAATATATTATATGATTTCTGCGGAAGATCAATTAGCTTTTCTTGAATACAACATATTACTTTTGTTTAACCAATATGTCCCAGAAAAAACTAAAATTATAGGCCACACAAAAAAACCTTGGTTCTCATCTAAAATTAAAGAGGCTATAAACAAGCGAGACTTTGCATTTTCACGTTGGAAGCGGTTTAAAACCACAGAGTTGCATGTCGAATACTGTGCCGCAAGAAGAGAAGTACATAAAATCATAAAATATGAAAAATCTAAATTTTATGCGGAAAAATTCTCCTCGGCTCTGGGTTCAAAAAAAACATGGAAGACAATAAGGGAAATCGGTATCGGAAAGTCCGATAATAATGAGACTATTCCTGTTGATCCAGATGCTATAAATGAAAAATTCGTAAACATTCCTATGGTAGAAGCCGATATTAGTTTTTACAACAATAACCAATACAATCGTGATAATAATCACAATTTTTCTTTTGATTGTGTTGATAATTTCGATATCATAACTAGCTGTATGTCAATAAAATCAAATGCTGTTGGAGTGGACGGAATTCATCCAAGATTTTTCAAAATTCTTCTTCCAAATATATTGCCTTTCGTGACTCACATTTTCAACACGGTAATTACCACTAGTTGCTATCCGACTAACTGGAAAAAATCTAAAATTATACCAATTCCCAAAACCAAATCAGATTTTAGACCAATCGCTATCTTGCCCTTTATGTCTAAATTATTTGAGAGAATCATTCATAACCAGATGACTATTTTCGTAAGAGATCAAAATCTTTTAACTGACCAACAATCAGGATTTCGCAAAAAACACAGCTGCATAACTGCACTCGTAGACGTTGCTGAAGATATAAGATGTGAATTAGATAAACGCAAAACAAATTTTCTAGTACTCTTAGATCATTCGAAAGCTTTCGATACAGTCGATCATAATCTTCTCTGTTTCAAACTTCGTAACATGTTCAAGTTCTCTACAACCGCTACACAGTTGATATCAACATACCTCACTGGCAGGCTTCAGTATGTTGAAAGTGGTAATAAAAAATCAACTTTATTACCTGTGATTAGAGGTGTACCGCAAGGGTCAATCGTTGGTCCTCTATTATTCTCGCTTTATGCTAACGATCTTCCCAATCAATTACATCACTGTAAGGCAAGATTGTATGCTGATGATGTTCAAATCTACACCAGTTGTAATTTGTCTAAGATTGAACAATGTGTTGTAACATTAAATGATGATTTGCAACGCATATATGTATGGGCTACCGCAAATGGTTTAAGTATCAACCCTAAAAAATCAAAATACCTTGTTATTGAAAAAAGAAATTCTTCAGTCAACGACAATATACCTTCTTTATATCTAAATGATAATCGTATAGAAAGAGTTAATTCAGCAAAAAATCTTGGTATTATTTTTAATAGAAACTTATCATGGTCTAACCATATTAATTATGCCTGTGGTCGTACGAACTCTATGCTGAGAACACTCTGGTCCACACAGTATTGCACACCTGTTAAAATAAGAACACTTTTAGCTAAAACCTACTTAATGCCTATTCTGATGTATGGATGCGAGTTATTTGCCAAATGTGATTATAGAAGCCAGCAAAAACTTGAGTCAGTGTTTAACGGTGTTATACGTTATGTTTATGGTGTGAAAAGATTTGATTCGATTTCATCTTTCACGACTAAATTATATGGTATTCAGTTTGAAGATCTACTTAAAACTAGAGTACTGATATTTATGCACAAAATCGTTTTTACCCAACAACCACAACATTTGTATAACCGCCTTACCTTGTGTAGATCAAATAGAGGAAAACAAATTATATTATTCAGACACCACAGTTTAATATCAACTTGGCAATTTTTCATTAATGCAATTCGTCTTTGGAATCGACTCCCGCAGGACAATCAAATTATAAGTGACGCACAGAACTTTAAAAAAGAACTTTTTATACATTTTTCCAAATAATTTTTTTTTCTCAATTAAACAATTTAAATTATTCATCTTATTGATTATTTCAATTATTATTTTTTTTTTCTCTGATTTTAGTTTGATTATTCAATTATTTTGATTCTTTATAATCATGCCATTTTGTCATTTTTAATTATTTTAATAATACAATTTTAATTTTATTTTTTTATTGTTAATTTTAAGAAATATTGTAAACATTATCCTTTGCTAATGAAATGTTCTATACTGCAATAAGAGGCTCTTAGTCTTGTGTATAGAATTGAAAAAAAAAAAAAAAAATTGTCAGATACTACAAAAGTATCAGTTCCTAAAACATTTTATAAAAAAATGTTGATACACTTTTCTAAAAACAAAATCTTAAATTGTATAGCATTTTTCAATAGAAAAATTTTACGTTTTGTGCCACCTAATGTTTTCTAAAGCAACTTCATAGATTCTGAAACATTTTTCATATAGAAAAACTATTATTGGACAAGAGAAAAGTTTTCATATTAAAATTCGAAGATTCTAAAAGATTTTTCAAACACAGAAATTCTCATATTCTTAGGCCTTTATTCATAATACTTAAAGTGTACTTAAAGTAGGTTTATTTGACAAATATTCATGCAATATCAGTCAAATAAACCTACATTAGATTTAATTTACTCATTATGAATAGCCCAGTTAAAATATTGTCCATAAAAAAAATTTAAGATTCGGAAATATATGTATTTCTCCATAGAAAAACTCAGATTCTGAGAAGGTTTTTTGTGGAAATGTTGTCCATTTCTGTGATTTTTTTTTGCAGAAATTTTTTTTTGGCAGATTCTGAAACATTTTTTCTAAGAAAAAATTCTCAGCTGATGAGGGATTTTTCCTATAGAAAAGTTATTAGACATTTTTCCTAAAATTTGAGGTAATTTTTTAATCAATAAATTCTTTCATTCAGAGTCAAAAAGGTATCAAAAACAGTGGCGTATACAGGGGGGGGGGGCCCGGGGGCCCGGGCCCCCCCGAAATGATTTCACAAATTTCAGGATTTAGTATCAAATAACAAGTACAACATTAAAAAACTTCTTAAAAAATCGAAAAACATTAAGAAATTTTTTTAAGAAAAATTTTTTGAAACTAAACATTTTTCTGTCAAAAATATCTCAAAATCTGAAAATTTTTACTTAGAATTTGAAACTTTTCAACTTTAGAATCAAAAGAAAAATTATCTTAGAACCTGGAGTTTTATGTACACAAAAAATGGACCTAATTGTAAGTAAAATGAAGTCAAATCTTACAATGCGACTTTGTCTTTTCGAAAAATGTCTCAAAATGAGACTATTTAAAAAAAATGTCTCAGAATCTTACACTTTTCTAAAAAAATGTCTCAGAATCTAAAACTTTCTATAAGAAAAATGTCTGAGAATCTAAGACTTTTTCTATAGAAATATGGTCTTAAAATATTGGCTCTTTTCTCAGAATCTAAGACTTTTTCTATAGGAAAAATGTCTCAGAATCCGAGACTTTTTCTATAAAAAATTCTCAGAATCTGAGGCTTTTCTATATGAAAAATGTTTCAGAATCTGAGAACTTTCTATAGGAATAATGTCTCTGAATCTGAAAAATATCTCAAATTCTTAGATTTTTTCTATAAAAAAATTCTTAGAATCTGAGGCTTTTCTTTTGAAAAATGTTTTAGAATCTGAGAACTTTCTAAAGGAATAATTTCTCTGAATTTTTTTACAATTTAGAAAAATATCTCAGAATCTTATACTTTTTTTACGAAAAATGTCTCAGAATCAACGAATTTTTCTTAAGGAAAATTATCTTAAATCCCAAGATTTTGTGTATAGGAAAAATATCTCAGAGACACAAGCTGAGACTTTTTGTATAGAAAAATGCTCAAAATCTGAGACTTTTTCAATTGTAAAAATATCTTTTTCTATAAGAATAATGTCTCAGAATCGGAGTATTTTGGTATGGGAAAAATATTTCAGAATCTGAGATTTTGTCTTTAGGAAAAATGTCTCAGAATCTGAGGCTTTTTCTATATGAAAAATTTTTCAGAATCTGACAATTTCCTATAGGCAAAATGTTCAGTATCTGAGACTTGTTCTATAGGAAAATGTCTAAGAATTTGTGACTTTTTTATAGGAAAAGTTTTTATGCATCTGAGACTTTTTCGATAGAAAAAATGTCTCAGAATCTAAGAAATTTTATGTTGAAAAAATGTCTGAGAATCTGAGACATTTTCCATAGGAAAAATGTCTCAGAATTTGGAACTTTTTCTATAGGAAAAATGTCTAAGAATCTGTGATTTTTTCTATAGGAAAAATGTATAAGAATTTTAGACTTTTTCTATAGGAAAATGTTCTCAGAATCCGAGAAGTTTTCTTTCGGAAAAATGTTTTAGAATCTAAGGATTTTTTTACACTGTTTTCTTTTAAAAAAGGTCTCAGAATCTAAATTATTTTTCTTATAGAAAAAGCGAAGATTTTCTCAGAGTCTAAAACTTTTTTTGTAGAATGTTTCAGAATCTGGGAAATGTGCTAGACTAGAAATATCTCAGATTCTGGGAAAAAGTATTTTATGAATATGTTTATAGAATCATTTTCTAACATTACTTTTCCCCGAGAAACGTTTTCCATTGGAAATGTGATTTAGAGTCTTTGACTTTTTCTATAACAAAAACTGTCTTAACTGAAAATTAGACTTTTCTTTGAAAAAAAAAAATCAGATTCTGATAATATTCTTTGTAAAAATGTATCAGCATCTGATACAATTCACACTTTAAAAAAAGGCGTAAGTCTCAAAAAATTTTTTTTCCCCCAACAGTTTTAAACTTGCACAAAAATGAAGAATCTGATTGTGTTACATTCAGTTCAAGAAAACGATCGAGAAAAATTCTTAAACATGTGCTGTTATGTAAATTTTTTGTAAAAAAAAATTGAAAAAAAAATGTTGGGCCCCCACCGAAATAAAATCCTGGATACGCCCCTGATCAAAAATGTTTCTATATATATAAAGTCTAGAATTCTGAGACATTTTTCTACAACAAATATTTGAGATAATACTTTTTCTTAGGATAGAGGCTATGTGGTCTGATGTTAATCACCTACACACACACACACCTCTCCTGAGGTTTTTTTTGCATTCTGGTCATTTTCTGCAGCTTTGTTCCTTCCCTTTCTTTTTCTTTTTTTTCCTTCCCTTTCCTTTCTTTTTTCCCTTTCTTTCCTTTCTTTTTTCTTTTTTGAAATCGTTTTGGGGGGGGGGGAGAAATCCCATTCTCCCCCCCCCTGGATCCGCGCCTGTCTAGGGTAAATCCACATTTAATTTAATCTTTAGAAGACACAATTTTCTTCTTCAATCAGAAAAACACAAACAACAAATTAAATACATTTGGCTTACGCCGAAAAAAATATAATAAATACAAATAGTTATATTAATAAAACATTTAATTAATTTTAAATTTAAAAACAATTAAAATGTCAATTAAAATAAAGTTGAAAATTTAATTAAACAATTAATTATATTAATTAAAGATTTAATTAATATTAAATTAAAAAACAATTAAAATTTTAATTAAAATTAAATATACGATATTATTTTCTGTGTACTTCAGCTTTACAATTTTAAATTGCGAATATAGCAAATACCAGCGCTAACTTCGAAAAAACGGCTAGCACCATTGAATTCAGCGTACCCAAATTAGCTTTACCAGCAAGGTGCCCAGCTTATTAATTCTTGCACCTAGCACAGTGTTATTAATTTTTTCCAGTCTTATGGAAGTGAGTGCAGGGCCCAAAGTACTGTATTCGATATTGCAATTTTACTATCGAAATCTAATATGAGCAAATACATGGGAAATTTAACTGACGGATGAACGACTTTGTTAATTTATAAATGATTAAAAATCATGTTTTTCTGGTTCGATATTTTGGATTATATGGGCGTTTAAAATGCCCTTTTAACGCTGTTTAAATTTCAGAGAGGTGTTTATTCGTATTGTTGAGCATTAAATGTTCAAAGTTTGTTGGAGAGCCAAATATTTGATTTTTTACGAAAAATTTAAAAAAAAAAATGAAATAGTTGGCTCTTTTGGAAACCGTAAGTTGTATGAAAAAAACATTCTGTGACAATATTGTTAATAAAATTATGGAGATTTAAAATTTAGGAACAAAAAATATTTTTCAAAAAAATTTGAACAAAAATTTTTTCAACAATACTTGAATACCCTTTTTTCTGGCAAGGACACCACGGATTTCCAAAATTTTATACTAAAGTCTAGAATCATTTTAACGCTGCATCGTGCTGTTAAAATTTCAGGCAGGTGGTTTTTCGTGTTGTCGAGCAATACATTTTTAAAGTTTGTGATATAGCAAAATTTTTGATTTTTTGTCAAAATTTTGAAAGAAATCAAATATTTGGCTCTCCAACAAACCTTGAAAAGTTTACAAAAAAGTTTCAGATAGTTATTTCTAGAAAAAAGAAAACACAAAAACTTGGGCGTACTGATTTGAGATCAGACAAAATAGTTTCCCGCAAATATAACCAAAAAAATATATTTTTAAACGTCCATATCTTTCCATATCCAAAAAACAATACGGTTTTTAATCCTTTATGAAGTTTTATAATGTAACAAAAAATTACAAAATCAGTGATCCGCCAGTTAAATTTACCATAGATTTGCTCATATATATTTCCCAAATAAAGGAAAAGTACCAGTTTAACCTGATATGAAATGTAGAAATATTTACAAAAATAGAAAATTTAAGTACAGTTTGAAGTAATGATTGTTAGTTTTTGCAAATTTATTTACCATTGGTATTAAATAAAAATATATTTCTTCAGAAATTGTGCAACAAAATAAAAACTTTGTTCATTTTTAATGTTTAAAAGTAGCCTACATAATCATTCAACTGAAAAAAATATTGAGTCATATTCAGTGTTGCCACATACTTTTTTAAGGGAATCCATTAAATTCTCTGCATCAAAAGTGACCTGTTAATAGGTCACGTGACATTCCACACGGTACCAAATGATCTATTACAAACTAGACATTTTCCATATAAAACAACTATCGCTTTTGTAAGGAAATGTCTCAACCCCGAATATATAACTTATGATATCTCTCTGTAGTTTTAAAACAATTTTTGTGACCGGTACTTATTGTTAGCAAATTTTCAAATAAATTTTTTCTGAAATAATCTTTACTCAAAAACGCCAAAAACAATTTGTTTCTCAGAATTCAAATAATTTTGATATGTCCTATTGTCTTGATATAAGTATTGATATAAGTCTTGATATAAGTATTTTTGAGACATTTTAGTGATAAGTCCTATTTCACGTAATTAGATATTTAAGTGATGTGTGCCATTATCCCCAGTCACAGGATATGTAATTTCAGATCGTCGACACCCTTTCTTCTGCAGGGTTGTTTATAGCCTTCTAAAAAATAACTTTGTGGACCCGTGTAAAAAAATAATTGGATCAAAACATATCTCTTTTGATCAAAACATATATGGATCATATCTAAATGGATCTAATCAGATCTACTCAATATATACTCATATCAGCTTCAGATATGTTTTGATCCGTAAATTGAGTCTATCTGGCATATATGACATATATGATCAGACATTTTCAGATATGTTCATATATGTAAAATTGTCAGATAGACTCAATTTACGGATCAAAACATATCTGAAGCAGATATGAATATATATGGAGTAGATCTGATTATATCCATTTAGATATGATCCATATATGTTTTTATCAAAAGAGATATGTTTTGATCCAATTACTTTTTTACACGGGGAGAAAACAAATCTGAAGTCTATTAAAACGTTCATTTTAAAGGGGTAACCTTTTTTACGAATATTTTTTCCATCAAATTTCAACAGGGGTTGATTTTTAAAACATTTTACGCAGGCCGCACGAACTTCCTTTTTTACTTAAACTAATACTCAGGGAATGCCCCCTACTGTATTGTATTGATCAGGAAAATAAGTTATGGGAAGGAGGAAGGATGGAGTAGTGTTTGTTTTTATTTTAATAAAATGTTTGTAAGTGACAGGGAGGTTAGGTAACCCAAGTAAAAAAGTTTTGATAAAGTCATATATAATTTTATAAGCACCATATATAATTATATGGAATTTGATGCGAAAAATGAGTCGATAAAACCATATAAAATTCTATCAATGTTGATTAAATTTTAATAAAACTCTATATAATTTTATGCGAAAATTGGCCCCCTATATTTGATATAAAACAACAAAATTGTTTAATCATATGTAATTATATAAAATTATATAAAAATTTATAAAATTATATAGAATTACATAAAATTATATATAATTATATATATTTTGATATAACTATATATAACTTGATATAATTTTATGTATTTTTATATAATTTGATATAATTTTATGTTATTTTATATAATTATATATAATAATATCTATTCGCTAATTTTTCTGAATTTATATAAAAAATAGGGGGCCAATTTTCGCATAAAATTATATCAAATTTTATTAAAATTTAATCAACATTGATAGAATTTTATATACCCGAATAAAAAAAATTTATATGACGCAATATTTAATTATATATGAACAGATATGCTTTTATGTTAATCCATATTAATTTTGATCCGAAAATTGGCGGATCGAATATTATACGATTATATCAAATTCTATTATTTTTGATAAAATAATATCAAATTTGATTAAGTTTGATCCCAAAAATGGGTCTATCTAATTGTATTAAATCATATCTTTTCTGTTTAAATTAGATAAATTTTTATATAATTAGATGAAATCTGGTAAAATTTTTTGAAATTTTAAACGTGAAATTAGAAATTATTTTATCAGATTGGATACATTATCAATTAGAAGATTTTTTATTACATTCTTCGGAATTTTTTTCGAGACTTAGCAATTTATTAAAAATTTGTAAAATTTTTTTCTAAAACAATTTTTAAGGGATTTAAAAATTCCAAAAAATGTTTGTGTCTTAGAAAATTTAAAAACATTTTTTCGGAACTTAAAAATTTTTCAAATGAATAAAATTTCTCCTAAAAACATTTTCAATGATTTTTTTACTCCAAAAAAAATTGCCAAAAAAAATTTTATGTCCGGGACTTTAGAAAATTTTTATAAAATTTTTAAGACGAACATTTTTTATTTTTTTTAATTGTACGGGACTTAGAAAATTTTAAATTTTTTTTCGGGATATAATTATAAATAAAATCATATATCTTTTTATCTGCCATATCTAAAAATTTCCGAACTTATATGTCATATCTAATTTCATATAGATCGGTATATAAATAGATATAAATATGTATGTTATCATATTAAAAAATAAGGAAAAATACAATGCTATATATAAACTTATATGTCCATATCGAAGTTCATGCATAACCATATATAAATATAAATAATTATGTATTAGCATATATGGTTATATCAAATCTTTTTTACTCGGGTAGTTTTATCGACTCATTTTTCGCATCAAATTCATATAATAATATATGATGTTTATAAAATTTTATATGCCTATATCAAAACTTTTTTACTCGGGAAGGGGTAATGAAGCTTACAAAGTCTAACTCCTTGCATATACCAGGACGATAATAAAACGTGTTAGTCCATGTTGCATGCAGTAAAATTGCCATAAGGTTCATAACTGCTATTTTCTTCAGATTCTCGAGTTCTACTTTGCTCGCGATGCCTGGCCAATTTGGGACATTTTCACAGGATATGTTCAACTGTTATTCCGTTCATCGCATCTTCTACAATTGGAATCAGAGATAAGTCCAATCCCTTTTGGGTGGAAAAGACCGCTGATAGAAGTTCAAAAATAATTTTCTTGTGTGAAATACAGGACAATAAACAACAAAAGGGAGGGCTCCACGAGATTAACGAGTATTGCAAACAAACACCTTCCTTGATAATATCGATAGAAGGGTTTCACACAACCCACTGCTTTGAAAAAAAAATCTAGAGCAACCACTTTACTCTCACCAAAACGGTGAAGGGAACGAATCCAACATTTCGATTGAAACGCCAACAGGTCTCCAGTAGCTACACGCAGCGAAGAAACATGATTGCGACAACCATATTGAAGGGGCAACATAGTATGATTGATAACTTTATTATAACGTGATTGCAGCGATCAAATTATGATCTTTGCTGATGATAGTACGATAAAAAAATAGTAATTTTATAATTTTTTAAATCATACTATGGTTGTCACAATCTTATGTATCATCAAATGGACCAACCATACTATGTCGCCCCTCCATTATGAGTGATTAGGTGTGCTGAAATCATTTTCGAAATATCTTTTTCTCTGTGTGTACTGAAGCCATACTGTCGATCATTTTAAAGTGAATTGGTCTCTAAATTATTCACATGATGTTAATTAGCCATGCTTTTCATCACTTTGGAAATCGCAAAGCGAATTTCGATTCTGCGGTAATTTTCAGGGTTGTAAGCCGCACACTTTTTAGGGATTGGCGAACATTGGCAACTTTCAAGCATGAGGGGAAGACTCCCTGACGCTACAAGGAGCTAAAGAGGTTTGCCAATGGACGTGCTAATGTATAAGACTTCAAGCTACCTCAATACATCTTGATTGTGTAGGACGAGGACTTACTCTGACATCAGTTTACTGTCCTCCACGATTTTCAGTATCTAAGATACAATTTGAAATTTTTTTCAAGATTCTTGGTAATACACTCAAAAAAATACGTTAGTAGATTTACTATTTTTTTTTGCTAATGCTAGTTAGCTAACTTTTAGCAAATTTTTAGTTGAGATTAGCATGTTAGCAAAAAATTCTTGTAAACTTCATTTAGCACATTAGCAATTTTAAACAAACTTTGAACTAATTTCTTTTGCTAAATTTGAAATTGAGTTGACAACATTTTTACAAGGTTTTTTGCTAACATTAGCAAAAATGGTAAATTTTTTTATTTTCAGAAAACTTAAAATGGCGCTCTCTCGGAAACTAAGCCAGATAGAGCAAAATCGAGGTAATTTTTGGTTCTTAGGATTTCCATAGTATCGTCGGTCGTCTTCACATGTGTGGCCCTAATGGGACCTAACTTTGGATCCAAAAAAGTTAGCATTCCCGAAAATTTTAAAATGCTCATATCTCGGTAAATATTGCCGACACAACAAAAAGTCCAAAAGAATTTTTGTAGCTCTCAACACGTAGAACAAGACCGCAAAATATCCAAAAGCTCTCCGAGTAATATTTTTGAAGTTATCGAGTTTTTTAATTCTCAAGACCCCAGTGATCCCCTAAAATCACGTATCTCAAAAACTAAGCAAGGTAGAGCGAAACGGACACAAATTTTGAATCAAAAACTATGACGATTTTTAAGGAACCCAACTAGGTCTAGGACCATCGGGGTCTGGACCTATTGGGTCCGAACCCAATGGGGTCCTCAAATGTGTATGAACTAACAAGGGAAGTATCTCAACCCTTATGAACCGATTTGCATGAAACGTAAAATATATATAAAAGAGACAATTCTAAGGTTGGGGTGTCTCGGCTTATCGGCCATATCGGGGATTTAGGGGTTCAAAACATGGGTCAAAAAATGCCAAAAAAATAGTTTTTTGGATTTTTCAGCCATTTCTTTCTAAGAAACTATATGATGTTTACATATGAGAAGAAATGTTTTTTTAATGCCTATCCAACGGTGGCATAACCTTGTAAAAGTTTGGCTTCCTTAAATACTTTTTTCATGAAAATGTGAAAATTTTGGCGGGTATTAATATGAAGACATAGAGCTACGATGTCCATATGAATACGAAATAATCTTTAATAAATTTAAGTCGACACGTATTTTTGCTCTAGAGGATATTCCTGTTAGTTCGTGAGTTATAGAAATTTTCCCGGAGGTCCATATGGTTTCATAAGGGGACAACGAAATTTTGAAACACTAATATGGCCGAAAAGCCGAGACACCCCAACCTTAAAATCGTCTCATTTATATATATTTTAAGTTTCAGGCAAATCGGTTCATAAGGGTTGAGATACTTCCCTTGTAAGTTAAAAAAAAAAAAAAATTCAGTTAACTAATCATTGGCAAAACATTTTTGCTAACTTTAGCAAAAAAATTGTGGGTTCAAAATCAGCAAATTTTCTTGTAGGTTTACAAGTTTTTTTGCTAACATTACAGTTTTTTTTTTTGAGTGTAGCTTCCTAGCTTGTGGAGACTACAATGCGAAACACACCTTTCACGTCTAGCGAACCCTAGGTAGACTTGCCACCTTTTGAAATTTCCAAAACGGGACACCACTAAAAAACATAAAAAAAAATCCCAAAAAAATCGTTTATTTTCGTTTATCATTTTTTAAAATTTGCATGATTCTTTATCATTGCAACTCCTTCAAATTTTACTGAAAAAATTAGCTTGCAAATATTACAATAAGCACTCATATCATCATCTGGCGTATTTCTTAACCAACTCTAGAAATCCGGTACCTTTATCCAATCTGATTGAAATTTACAATACCTTTTTGTTCTATTTTTTCCTTTTCCTGTGTTGCTGCCGATTCATTTATATCTGCTGCTCTTTTTATGTTAATTTTCTTATGAAAAATTTAATAGTTTTAACCAAAGAGTATACTAGATGCGAAGGCGTCAAAAATTGAGTTGTCAAAGTACAACTTGTATACATGTATTTGTTGACAAAGTACGACTTGTAAATATGTATTGTTTGGTGAATTCACATCGACAACGTACGTGTGAGAAATTAGAAAAAGATAGTGATATTATTTTTTCTTTCACCTTCGCCTCTATGTATACTAGGGTGCGCCAAAAATGTCAACTTTCGATTTTATACCGGCACTCCCCCTAGAAATATTCGTTTTGGTATCAAAATACACTATGCAAAAAATTATGGCGATCGCTTGAGGGGAAAGGGTGCCTCAAACGCCTTGAAAATGGAGAAATATGTCAAATTTGACCATTAGATAAAAAAAAAAATTTTTTTTGTTGTGATTCAATTTCGCCAAAAAAAAATTTTTTGTATTAGGTTTAATAAGAACTACTTACAAAAAAAATATAAGCTCTATACTACATCGCTTACCCATTTTAACTTGCGATACAAAAAAGGGCAGTTATTTTTAGGGGTACCCAAAAGTAACATTTTTACGTTTTTGAAAATTTTATTAAAAAAAAATTTTAAAAATTAAAATCGCTCTCCACCAGTTTTTTATATATACTATAAAGATAAAAAATGTGAAATATTATAAATATCCGTTCGGCAGTTTTTCTTTTATAGCGACTTGAAGTTAGCGGATTTCAAGGAAAATTGATTTTTTGCTGTATTTTCTCTAATTTTGAACTTATTATTACGTTTTAAACAAAATTGACGAAATTGACTTTGCAACTGATTTAATTGGATCATAAATTTTAGTAAGTAAATAATTTTTTGCAGGACAGCATTAACCCTTGTAAACCCGGGTCGAAGATGACCCACAGGGCAAATATTTCCCATTGTATGCCGGCTTTTATATTTTTATTAAATATAATAAAATTAATCTGTAAAAATAAATGTTTTAGTCCAAGTTTATTTAAATCTACATGTGAAAAAACAATGTTTTTAAATTATACCGCATTTTTTATATACGGTGGGTGACAATACAATAAAACTTTTCTAAAGTAGATCCAATTTGTTAAAAAAAAATTAAACGTTATTATTTTAAAGTTAGTATTATTTTTAAAAATGTTATTAATGTAATTTATAAAGCTTTAATTTAAGTTAAATAGCGTGCAGATTGAGCAAATATTAAATGAAATACGCGTGTCGCGCTGGAAAATGAAATTATTTATACACATTTTTTTTTAGAAAATTATTTAAGAATAATTTGAAGTCGATTTTTTCTAAATTCAAAGAAAAAAAAGAAAAAATTGTACATTAGCTTTTCTTTAGTCATCAACTATATTTTTCAACAACCCAAACAAAAAATTAAATTTAAATTTAAAGTAGAAGAAATCATGAATTCTTAATGTGTTTGATACAATCAAAAAATATTTCATCATATTTATGAAAAGCTTCATTAAATATACAAAAACTTCATAAAATGGGTTAAATTCTATAAGTGCATACACGATGAATAGCTAAAACTATTTCCATTTACTAATTTCATGATAAAAAAAAAAAATAGCTTAAAGAATAATATTTCCAAAGTGGGACATAATTGACCCGAGTTTACATGGGTTAAAGCTAAACTGTAAAAATTACTAACTAACTAAAACTTATGATCCAATTTAATTACTTGCACAGCCAATATCGTCAATTTCGTTTAAAACGTAGTAATAAGTTCAAAATTAAAGAAAATACAGCAAAAAATAAATTTTCCTTGAAATCCGCTAACTTCAAGTCGCTATAAAAGAAAAACTGCCGAACGGATATTTATAATATTTCACATTTTTTATCTTTATAATATATATAAAAAACTGGTGGAGAGCGATTTTAATTTTTAAAATTTTTTTTTAATAAAATTTTCAAAAATGTAAAAATGTTACTTTTGGGTACCCCTAAAAATAACTGCCCTTTTTTGTATCGCATGTTAAAATGGGTAACCGATGTAGTGGAGAGCTTATATTTTTTTTGTAAGTAGTTCTTATTAAACCTAATACAAAAAATTTTTTTTTGGCGAAATTGAATCACAACAAAAAAAAAATTTTTTTTTTTATCTAATGGTCAAATTTGACATATTTCTCCATTTTCAAGGCGTTTGAGGCACCCTTTCCCCTCAAGCGATCGCCATAACTTTTTGCATAGTGTATTTTGATATAAAAACGAATATTTTTGGGGGGAGTGCCGATCTCTAGCATAATTTTTTTTTTACCCATACAACTTTGGCGCACCCTAATGTATACTCTATGGTTTTAACATTTGTGCAAATTTATTGGAAAGAATATTTACTAAAATAATAAAAAATAAGTAAGAAAGTTATAGTCGGTCAAGACCGACCAAATGATACCCTACACCAGTGTTTTCCGGAAAATGGGTCCAAAGTCCAAACATGGACCGATTGGATCTGCCTTTTGTTAGATCTTTATTTAGTGTAGAAAAAACACACAGACCACATTTTAGTGGAATTGGTTTATTTTTTTGCCAATTGACCGATTAAACTGAATATCGGTCGAAATTGTTATATGGGGGGCTAAGTCCAAAAATGGTCCAATTATATTCCGATTTGATAAGGTTACTAAAGTGCACGTTTAACACCTAAAAATACAATTTTTATCAAATATTAACATTTTTATGAATTTTGAGGGAGTTTTGTGAAAATCGGGAGGGTGGTTTGTATGGGGACTACCAGAAGGACTGAGCCGATTCCTTTGAAATTTGGAATGATGATTGGTGCATACAAAATTTTATTACCTGTTAAAGCGTTATCTATTATAATACGGTTATTAGAGTTATTTAAGCCTAATCCAAAGGGGGCGTTTGTATGGGGGCTAGGTCTTAACATGGACCGATTTTCTCCAATTTCAATAGGCTTTGTCCTTGGGCCAGAAGATGCTTAAGTTTCAAATTTAAAGTCAATTGATTGAAAATTGCTGCATCGTGCTTAAACCGATAGATGGACAGACGGACGGACATCGCTAAATCCACTCAAAAAGTAATTCTGAGTCGATCGGTATGCTTAAAGGTAGGTCTAGGACCAATATTTCGGGTAGTTACAAACATCAGCACAAACTCATTATACCCTGTACCACAGAGTGGTGTAGGGTATAAATACATCTACAAAAAATCAGGCTCTGTTAAAATTTTAATTCATTTGAAAGTTGACAAATGAAAAAAAAAATAAAATTTTGGTTTAACACTTTCACAAATCGAAATATAAAAGTGTTGCTAATCTATTAAAAAAATGCCAGTGTTGCTAATAAAAAGAATGTAGCAGTACAAAAATAAGTACTTAAGTTCTGATTTTTTTATTTTATTTTTTGTGACAATGAAAAAATAATTTTTTTTCTCAAAACGGGACAAATGGCGTCCCGTTCAGGGTATCGCCGGGACACGGGACACTCCACTCTAAAACTGGTCTGTCCCGACGAAAACTGGACGGTTGGCAAGTCTAACCCTAGGGGAAGACAGCTTTACTGTGCTCTTATTGAAAATTTTTTCAAAACTCTTGGTAATAGCTTCCTAGCTTGTGGAGACTACAATGCGAAACACACCTATTGGGGCTCACGTCTAGCGAACCCTAGGGGAAGACAGCTTTACTGTGCTCTTATTGATTGAAAGAATAATTTGGACGTTATATCGCTTGGACTGCCGACCTATTGGCCTTCAGATCCGAGGAAAATTCCAGATCTTATCGATTTTGGAATAATGAAACATATCGACAGAAGTAAGTTATCTACTGAAACATCATTTGATCTCAATTCAGACCAATCTCCAGTAATATTAACATATTACGATGAACCAATTTCGGTTAAGACACCCTGTGGACTCACTTCGTCAAAGACGAATTGGTTAAAATATGAAAAGTACATTAGAAGCCACATCCACATTAGTCCATCTTTGGAATGTGGGGGGGATATAAGTGAATATGTCCAGGACTTTACGTCCATTCGGAGATCAGCAGCAGAGCACTCTTCGGTTCCCATAACCGTTGCTTCCTCAAATCTCAGTTTTTATATTTAAAACTCTGAAATCAAGCGACTTCTGGCCATTAAAAGAAGGCTAAGAAGAGAATGGCAAAACAGTAGATCCCCTGCTGCGAATCAGAGGCTGTCTAAAGCTACCTAAAGGAACCTTAGAAAAGCCCTTCATTTAGAAGAGGATCGCATTAATAGCGTGTATGTGGAAAGTTTATCGTATAAAATTTCAGCAAACTATTCACTTTGGAAAGCTACTAAAATTATCCACCGGTAGAGGGCGAACCACCGCTGAGAAAGCAATGTGGCAATTGGGCACGCAGTTAAGAGGAGAAATCATACTCATTTGAGGACTGTCTTTGAGCCGAATTTGGCAGAGAATAATTTTACACTTACGGATCTGCCTCTAACTCAGATAATATATTGTTTTACTCCCAAGATGTTGAGATAATTATTCGAACGCAGCTAAGTCCAAAGAAGCGCCTGGGTATGACTTGGTCACACCAAACATGATAAAAACCCTACCATTTAGAGCAGTTGAAGTTCTAACTAAAATATTTAATGCGATCTGGCAAAAAGATTACTTCCCGGACACGTGGAAAATTTCTCAAATCAAAATAATTCCCAAGCCTGGAAAAGATTTAACTTTAACTTCGTCATACAGACCTATAAGTTTACTTCCGTGCCTATCAAAACTATGTGAAAAGGTTTTTCTTCAAAAGATTCTTCCTATTATAGAAAATACAAACAGTATTCCAGCTCATCAGTTCGGCTTTCGTAAAAAGCATGGAACCATAGAGCAAGTGAACCGCATAACTTGCGAGATAAGGAAAGCCTTTGAAGAAAAAAAATACTGCTCTGCCGTTTTTCTAGATGTCACTCAGGTATTTGATAAAGTATGGCACGAAGGTCATTTATATGAAATAGCACCTACCAACTGTTACGAACAAACTTCTAGAGTCTTACCTTCTTAATCGTTTCTTCAGGGTGAAAATAAGGAAACTACAACTTCTGATTATAAAATGAATGTAGGTGTTCCTCAAGGAAGTGTTCTCAGCCCGGATAAGCACTCACTCAGACCCAAATATTGCCTCCTTGGGACTTAACAACCACCTTAGAGCTGTGGAGACGTGGTTCAAGAACTGGCGAATTAAAGTTAATTAACTTAAGAGCAAGCATGATACGTTTACACTTAGAATGGGGTATTTTGCCCCTGTCTCGTTGAATGGTGTTAATATACCACAGTCTGAGAGTGTTACATACCTTAGTATTTACTTAGACAGACGTCTTACATGGCGGAAACACTTAAAAGCCAAGAGGCTTCATATGAAGCTGAAGGCCTGCCAGTTACATTGGTTAATTAGTAAGCATTCAAAACTTAGCCTTGACTCTAAAGTCATCCTGTATAAATGGATTATAAAACCAATATGGACTTATGGTATCCAACCTAACCACCTAAACTATGGTATCCAACTATGGGGTACAGCCAGTATGTCTAATATTGAGCTTATACAGAGGGCACAATCGAAAATTCTAAAGATCATCAACATATCAACATTCACGAGTACTTAAATATTCCGTTCACAGAAAAAATTTGAAACGAATTTCAATCAACAATAACGCGGATTCAATCAATTTTTTTATTGAAATTCCTCCAATTAAAAAAATTGTTATACCAATCATCAAATTGTAGGTGATTGATTGAAAATTTTTTCAATCAAACATTTTTTCGATTTTGATCAAAAATGTTTTAATTTTTTTTTTTATTTATAGTTAATCAAAATAACGATTGATTTAACAAATGAATTGCAAGCTTATGACAAAATTATTAAAAAATTCATCTTTTTTGCTTTCCAATATGTTGCTAACAATAAATTAAATAAACAATAAATTAAATTAATCTATTTAAATAAATTAAACCGAAAAAAGTCTGGTATGTTGAAAATTTGTAATTCGACAGTTAAAGAAAATAACAAAAACTTTAATCAAAACATTGACTCATTTAAATTTTGTTGATCAATAGATTTAATTGAAAATTTTTAGCCTATAATTTTTTGTGTGTTAGTAAGAGAAGAGTTTATAGGCATCAGAATGAAATACTTGGAAAAGCTTAGCAACCACCCAAATACATTGGCGAGAGCCCTTAACCGAACCCAAACGCACACCAGACTGCAACGTGCAGACTTACCGCCCATTCAATTTAGAGGCCCGTTCTTCAAAATGGCTCTTTGGGAGTAACTACTAAGTATTTAAGTTAGTTTTTTAAGACTTATACACTTATTGTTAGGCCAAGAATGGGCAGTAGGGTGGGGCGATTAGTAAGGAAGGACAAAAATCTTAATGGGCGCATCGCGTTTCTGATTCTTGGGATTGTACTGAGCAAAAAAGTCAACTAGACCATACGTCTACGGTGAAAACCGAGCCTCCCGATTTTGACTTGAAGTTTTTTCTCAGACTTTATTTTTTTTTGGAAAATTTGCAAATTTTCTTGGGCTCATATTTCGTAAACCATTTGAAATTTTGACTTATTTGCAAGAGTAAAGTTGTAGCTATTGTCTCGGGCTATAATTTCTCTGAACATATTACTTAGAAAAAACTTCAGTTTCATGGTCAAAAAGTCGAAAATGTAGAAAATTCACCAGTTTTTGTAATTTTTTTTTTGATATTTTGGCCTATAACAGCCAAACCATTCAGATTTTCGATCCAATACTAAGACAAAAATTGTAGCCAAGACAATAGTTAAGAACTCTCTAGTACATCGCAAAAGCATTGGAAGGCTCCTTCAGGCAGTTTTTGCCTTGTGAAAGTGCAAATTTTTTGTGAAAATATTGATAAATTACCATTTTCAGTTGTTCATAGCGAAAAATAAAAGGTAAACAAAACATCCAGCTTTCCCAGATACCATATAAACAACTAACCCCACCTATAAACGTCAAAAGGAACGGTCCCATAATTAGTCTTTACTTATTATAGTTTTTGAATGTAAGTTTTAGAAATAATTGTTTCGAGTATAAACTGTGCAGTGCTACTAAAAAATTTATGATATAAAAAATATGGATAATCCAGTGGATTCTGATAATACAGAGAATGTGGAGATGGAGATGCAGCCAGAATCATCAGCGTCATCATCAAATCTAGAACATATGCCTTCGCATACGATATAGTTTTGTAATTTTTTTATTTAAATAATCTAAACATTTTTCAGGTTATCGAAAATTTTCAACTTATTCCACTTGAACACATTCCTCCAATGAGTACAGATGCTGAAAATCAACTTTCTACGGACGTTAAATATCTATACCAAATTGCCCAAGCCGTTTCAAATGGTAGTTGCTCAATTAATCTTGCAAACATCAAACCTGGAACAGTAGGACATTCGAGACGGATAACAAAAGCTAGTAGATTGCTCCGTGTGTATATTGCGACAGAAAATCCATCACAAAATTTACAAATTTTGGCAAGGTACATCATGAAAGTGTATGTTCCCATGTATTTCAATGTCAAATACTACAATTCGGCTGTATACGGTAGTGCTCTGCTTGGAAAATTCATCCAGTGGACGCAATATTTACCAGACAACTTACGTAACATCATAAATCCCGTAATACAGAATAATTCCTATTTCGCACACAGTGAAAATGTTTTGTTGAGCATGTTATACAATGCGTTGGCTTAGTCGGCAAACCTGTCAAGTCCAATTTTTATGCAAATTGAGTTTTTGATGTAGTATGCTAGTATAACTCAAAACACATCATTTACAAAAAACAAAATGCCGTTATGTTGTTTTTTCTTCTAGTTATGCAGTGGTAAGAAATTCTGTCAAGTCCAAAAAAAAAAATAAAACATCGAAAGCCACGTGCTAAGTCCAGCTGAAATAGATTAAAATTCGAGGTTTGCTTATTTTAGAGAGAGCTCGTATGGAAATACATGCTTGATTTTGTTTTTTTTTTGCAAAATATAACTTATAAAGGCAAAAATTCCAAAAAAAAATTTTGCTGAAAAATGTTGGTACATGATGGCATTTCCAAAGCCAGAAAAGTTAGATATTTTATATAAAAACATTTTTTTTTTTTCAAAATTTCATTCAAATGGTAAAATTTAGTAAAATAAAGCGCATTAAGAAAAGAAAATTTGGCTTTTTATGTGCTTCCATGGACCAAAATTTATCAGCATTTTTTTTTTTGGAATTTTTTATTTCACAAAATTGTTTTAAGTTGTGAATAGTTGACCTTTAGTTTAGTAGTTTGTTGATTTTGTTCGGCATTAGGTCATGAGTTAATAAATTAATTAAATAAAAAATATAAACATATTTTTTTTTATTGTCCCAGCATTTCAGTCAACATTGCTGACCATCTTCAGAGGGATTTTAAAAAAAAAAACATAAAAAAAGAAAAAAATTCACTTTCTGTCAACACAAAATTTTTAAAATATTTAAAAAAAAATATATATTTTTTTCCAAAAACCGCGAACTTAAACCGCTTGTAGAGGACTAAAAGTAGCCTGCAATATTTTTCTTTTTAATCTTTTTTCCCGTTATCAGCTCGAAAATGCTCACCGACTTTTTGCTATTAGTTCACGAGATTTGCAAATATCCATATCATCGACCATCCCTACGATTTAGGTTATAAATAATTTCTTTTTTTTGTCAACAACAATGAAAAAGTATGTAGTAGTATTTTTTATTATAAAAAACACAAAAAAAAATCAATAAAAATAAAAAAAAAAATACAAGAAAATCTGTTAAGTCCACAAAATGGAAAGAAAATCTGCTAAGTCCACATTTAAAATAGAAAATTATAAAGAGCAAATGTGCTAAGTCCAAAAAGAGCCCATAAGTGTTCCTTTCTTTTATTTTAGAGTTCTATGATTTTTTGGGGTTAAACAAGACGAACTTAAGAAAAAAACTGCGTTTACAGATTTAAAAAAAGTTAACCCAAAAAAAAGTTAGACAGTTTTTTGTCTCTCCTGAAAAATTAAAAAAAATGGACTTGACAGGTTTGCCGACTAAGCCAACGAATGATTGTAAAGAAATTCGTACATTGGCACTCAAAAAAATATTGTATATTCGCGACAACGTATGCGATTTAACTGAGCTTCGCTAAGCGCTCAATCGACAAAAACCGTGAAGGTATAATGGCATCTGTATCTGAAGGCCGAAAGAAAGCGCCTCGTATGGAATCTCGAAAAGATTTGGAAGGCAATCTTTGAATGAAAAATACACTAAATTGGAATTCTTCTTAATTCATACCTTGTCTCTACCAATACAATTACTTTGTACTTTAAATGAATTTTCAAAATAAATATTGAACAAAACAAAGAAAAAACATTATATTTTTGGATAAAAAAGTGGAAAAAATAAGAAATAGAACATTTTTATGATTTTGCGCTATGAACAACTGAAAATGGTAATTTATCAATATTTTCACAAAAAATTTGCACTTTCACAAGGCCAAAACTGCCTTAAGGAGCATTCTAATGCTTTTGCGATGTACTAGAGAGTTCTTAACTATTGTCTTGGCTACAATTTTTGTCTTAGTATTGGATCTAAAATCTTAATAGTTTGGCTGTTATAGGCCAAAATATCAAAAAAAATATTACAAAAAGTGGTGAATTTTCTACATTTTCGACTTTTTGACCATGAAAACGAAGTTTTTTCTGAGTAATATGTTTAGAGAAATTGTAGCCCGAAACAATAGCTACAACTTTACTTTTGAAAATAAGTCAAAATTTCAAATAGTTTACGAAATGTGAGCCCAAAAATATTTGCAAATTTTCCAAAAAAATAAAGTCTGAGAAAAAACTTCAAGTCAAAATCGGGAGGCTCGATTTTCACCGTAGACGTATGGTCTAGTTGACTTTTTTGCTCAGTACAATCCCAAGAATCAGAAACGCGAAGCGCCCATTAAGATGTTCAAATCGCCCCACCCTAATGGGCAGATTCAATAATCAAGATAATAAAGCATTTAAAAAAAATGTAGAAGAGCATTGTTTCAGCACCATTGCTGATAAGCCATCCGACCCCGGTGACTTGCTTTCTTTGAGATCCGAAAGACAGACTGCTCGCGCTCAAAAGAAAATCGAACATAGTATAGGATACTCTTCTGAGAACGGACAGTGGCTGATTGATTTCCGGTAATAATTTCTTGCAAAGAGTTCAGCGAAGCCGGTGAATAATTGATAATAGAGTTGGAATAGAATAACTAGCATGCTAGTTAAGAAAAATGCTAAAGCATACTATAGCTCACAGTACATGAGTAGGTTCACAGAGTTGCATTTGATGTGTGCAAGTATTAGTGACAGCACACGGTGTAACTTTTGACGTTCATACAAAACGTAAACAATCAACATAAATACATGCACAAAAGCGCACACGTACAGGCACACATACAGTAGGCAGCGATGATAATTCTGTACTAAAAACAATACCACCATATTGTAAGGTACGCAATTAGCACCATTGTTTGCATACTAGTCTGTACTGTGCTATAGCTATATCATTTTTCTTAACTCCTTTAACGAACGTCTTTTCACCAGCAATAGATGAAAAGGTGGCAACGAGTCGCCGATCCATTACCGGTCAAATAAGTTTCGGTTCTTTTGAGGATATATAGCGAATGGATCCTAGGATATCGAAAAAATTTGCAATGACTTTGTACGCATTTAAATTGCACCGCCACCCTAACATAACCTTAACGAATGAGCAAAAGGTCTTATTGCCCCGAGGAGCAGAATTAACGTTCGCACGTAGACGCCTTCTATACAACTTCTAATAAAATGTGATGGAGAAAATACTCGAAGAACCACGAAAAAAAGAACAAAAATACCCATTATTGTTCGAAGTATAGAAAGATAGTGTTTTGAAACTTCAAGGTTTTATCTAATTTGGTTTGGACTGTATCGTGTCCTCCACAGACTGACGGACATATATAGAATATTTTAAAATCGATTACCGATGAATAATTTGTATAGTTTATAGAGTCTGAGTCAGATTTTAAGAACCTCAAAAATCTGGAAAAAAAAAGTCGGGAAAACTGCAAATATGGCAACATTAACAATATTCTACAATTTTACTTCTACATTCACTCACTCACCGATTCATTCATTTACAACAAAACAACTAACAGACGGACAAATACTCAGACAGACAGGCAAATAACCGAAGGAGCACAAACTTTCATGCAAACAGTCGTCATATACTCAAATAACAACTGTCCAAGTACAAATTCTTCTTAAGTATAGTAATTCTTTCATGGATTTTTCATAACCACAAATTGCAGACACAATTTCAGTCGAGTAAAGCATAGTAAAGTAGATTTTTGAGTCGAGTAGTAATATTGTTATATGTCTGTGTGTGGGTGAGATTGTAAAAGTTGTAGTGGTAGAAGCATGTAATACGACAACTACAACAACAACAAAAGCAACAAAAATAATAATAATAACAATAAGTAATACATGAAATAAGTAACTAGAAGTTTCCTCTTGAAATTAATTAATTTGTGAGGTTCCGTTCTATAGCGTCTGCAATCCTTCAAAAGCCACAAACAAATCTCTTTTAATTAATTCATTATTCCATTAAAATATCGTACAACATGATGGAAGACAACAACAACAGCAACAACGACATCAAAAACACAAACTCATATACTTACATACCATACTACCCCATAAAGGGGTGAACTCCCCAAAAACACAAGCACTGTGGTGGTGGGCGGGGGTAAAAAGTTTGGTGAAAGGATAAAAATAAAAACGCGGCGCCTGAATAACAAATCATAAACGCAGTTTGTGGTTGTAAAAATAAAAAATAAAAATAAAACACATTAAAGAATACAAGCTAATTTCTGGTATTTTTATTTTGTTTTCAACCAAACAAATCTTGATAGTACAATAATTATGAAAATTTCATAATGAGTTACACATTATTTATTGCAAGTAATTTTTTAATATGTTCAGCTATGCGAAATAATTTTACTTTGACGAGTGTGTAAGTGGAAGAGAACAAATTAAGAGGGACCACAAAACTTACCCAGTTCACGTACCTTGAAAGTTTACTTTATTTGTATGTTAAAATCGACATGATTAAAAGTAAACAAATTAAACTAAAAGTAGCTTGTAGCTTAACAACTGTTTTAATTGTACCAACAAAATCTTTTGTTGACATAACAAGCATAAATTTTTTAATACGTTTCAATTAAAAACATCAAAAACATTCTAGATATCACAAGGACGTAAAAACACCTTCCAAGAGCTATTTTTTTATTCCATTTTTTTTAATAAATTTCATTATCAATGTTTCATGTGTGGGTACAGGGGGAAAGGTAATATTCCCCCCCCCCCCCCGCCCAAAAAAATGTTTGTGTACTACATAGAAATAGGAAAAATGTGTTAAAATCACAAAAATTTTGATAGTCTAACCCAAAACTGTTTGGAAATTTTTTTCAGAATGTGTTCGAAAAATTTTTGTTTGTTTTTTTCTGTAAGTACAGATCGAGCTTGGGCTCGAATTATATTTGTTATAAGTGTTCAAATTGAAAAAATGCAGAAGAAAAATTGAATTTCAAAAAATAAGACATTTCTGGTATTCCCATCCATACTGGTTTCAAACTTTCCAGTTAGTGTTATCATCAGTAAGATTTTAAATGTCGGTTTGTCTTGTTAATGGAAATTGGTCTTTATATATGAAGGTTTTTATTTTAAACGTAGCACGAAAAAAAATGTTGTTGGATCAAAGTCAAACTTTGGGAGCTTATTGAAAAATGGTCGTGATTGACGAGTTCAAACATTGTAAAATTAAGCAATTTTAGCATGATGTCGCTTTATATTTAATATTTTCTACAGTAACTCAACGATTCTGAAATTTTCGAAACACATCTATTTTATAGTATAGGCTATCGATTGGCATTATTTGTTTTTGACAAAAATTCAGAACTATCTCTGATTTTGTCAAATGAAAAATAAAAATCGATGTAGCAAAAAACACGCCATTTTTAATTTTAAATTTCAGTTCATATTTGATAAGGGTTCAAGTTGAAAAAATGCAAAAGAAAAATTGAAATTCTAAAAATTATAGACATTTCTGGTAGTCTCATACCGGTTTCAAACACTCCAGTTAGTGTCATCATCAGTAGGATTTTAAATGTGGGTTTGTCTTGTTAATGGAAATTGTTTTTTATATATGTAAATATTTATAGTTTCTGCAAAATAAATTTTGACAATTTCAAACACTACAATTCTATTTCTAGCAATCTCAACCTCACCTCATACTATCTTTAGACTTTTTTGTCTCTTACATTTTTTCGCAAGGGTTACCAATATGATCTGAAATTGCAGACACAAATGAAGGAATTTGCATTTTCTGTTTTGGAGGCGTGCTTAATGGCGACATATTTTGTCAATAATTTTATTTGTTTTTTTTCTGTAAGTACAGATCGAGCTCGGGCTCTAATTATATTTGTAATAAGGAGTCAAATTGAAAAAATGCAGTAGAAAATATGAATTTCTTTAAATTAGACATTTCTGGTATTTCCATACCGGGTTTTGTTCGGTAAAATGTTTCAGAAAATGTCCGTAATCATAATTTTTTAAAAAAATTAAAATTTTAAAATTATAATAAACTAAATAAAAAATGTCTTAGAATTCTTTATTTTAATTTCTATCTGTATCTGTACTGACTGCACTAACAGGTCGGCATTCCAGACTGTCCGAGGCCAAAATATGCGGAGAATTCTTTTGAGACAGCGGTTAACAAAGGTTTGTAGGCGGCGGGTAATGATGTTTGTAACTTTCCGGGTTGTGCATACATAGAGATGTGTCGATTTAACATTTGCTTTGAAAATTCTAAGCTTAGCGCGAAGACTTATTTTGTTTTAGCAGAGGACAATCTTGTCTTTTTATGCCCATTCTCTACATCTAAGTTTGCACCTCCATTTTCATTAATCTCACACCACATGTATGATTAGTTAACTCTTACAAAAAGTGCCTTTGTTTTTTCGGTAATTACACTCTAAAAAACTCATGTAAACTTACTATTAGAAATTGGGTAAACTTTTGTTGAATACCACGCATTTTGTGTTAATATAAGCACAAAATGCGTAAAATACTTTTAAACCAATTAAACACAGCAAATTATAAATATTATCCGTTAATTCAAATATTTTACACACAAATGTGTAAATTAAATCGTCAACCAACATACATACACACATGTTAATTAACTAAGACGCCACACAAAAGTATATGCTTCCGTAGCGAAGTGGTTAAGAAGTGCACTTTCAAATCGGAAGGTGGCGAGTTTGATGCTCGCTGGCGCTGAATGTTTTTTGTTTTTTGTTATATTTATTCACCTCTTTTTTATTTAAATTGACCACTAGTGGTCAATTTATTCAATTTACGCATTTAGAGTAAAATTACCCAATTTATAGCAGGAGTCCAGTTTCCTACTATAAATTGGGCAAATTTCAACAAATATTGATTAGAGTGTATTCTAAGACCTGTATAGTCCAGTTTGTCTTGCAAGCTCAGAGAGCTTCCCACTGTGAAGATGGGTAGAATAGTTATGGCTTGGTTATAACTTTTCTTGACCAAAAATATTAGTTTTTCTGGTATACCGTATACCGCTTATTTGCAAAGCTAACCATATGAACTCTCCGTTAATACTTACTATAGAAAGCTCTTTCAAAATCAATAAATATAAGATGGAGCTTGGAGTTGAACTCTACACACTGCTCTGCTATAGCTGCTATAGTTTCTGAACGACTTAGGGGGCGAGATTCGAATCCTGGTGTTTGTTGCACTGATTGAACTTGTGGGAATAGGTGACTGAGCTGCAGGTCAATCAGGTTGTTTAACACCGTAGAAAAATGTTCTTTCAATCGTTGGAGTTGTTCTTGATCGGTGATGAGCAGATTTCTTCTCAGGTCACGTACTCGGTGTTCGGTACGCATTCTTTACTTTGCTAGTTTTTTTGTGATTGCAAAAACGGTGCATGCATAGCCAGGTAGGGCTGCTATCTATATTAGGGTGGATCGAATTTGGCTTTTTGGCGAATTTCGTTCCGGCTCACCGACAGATGTGTTGGAATAGACCTAAAAACAATGTGGTTAAATTTTCATGCAGATCGGTGGTCATCTTCCGCTGCCGAAATGACGTTGAAAATCCGCGATTTCTTAAAAAATAGTATTTATTTAAAAAAATTCCCAAAATTACAAAAATCACTTAATCTTCTTTTATATTTCAGTCAATCTTTTCAATTCGATCATATTTTCTTAGAAAAAAATTTCAGCTTAATAGGACATTGTTAACCCCTCTAAAACGGTTGCCGAAAATGACCCATTCATTTTGCCCTAAACTCAAAACCACCAAATTTAAAAAAGAATTTTTTTTTGGATTTTAAGTTGCATAATCTAAGGTTTTTATTGCATTTATTTCAAGTATATATAAGTTCGTTTGACAAAAATTTTTTTTGAAAAAATACGAGATTCTTAAACAGCGCGTGTAACGGTCTGTTTCCAGGACATTTTGGGAAAATTGCACTTTTTTTTTAAAACTTAACATTTTTAGTTAAAAACTTTTCATTTTACACTAGATTTATTATAAATTATAAAACATAATACAAAAATGTTGGATTTTGAGAAATTCTTTAACCCTATACAGCTTTGGGCCCTAAATGACCCATGATGAACAAATGAATCTAGCAATAAACCGCTTTTGGCGGGCGACTAACCATTGGGAACATATTTTTTACATTAAAAATGGGAGCGTGATTAAAGATGGGAGCGTGAGTTGAGATGAGAGCGTGAGTGAATTTGACCAACTCACGCTCACGAAGAAAAAAAATTTTCGCGCAGGAAATTTTTTAAGTTTGCATACATTTTACGCAGGATCACGTGATTGACACATATTAAATTCATTCACGCTGTAATCACGCTCACTAAAACTCAACATAACTATATTTTGACGTGTTTTATTTTTCTGTCACCATAAAAAATCATGCAAACTCTCGAAATTTCACAAACGAGTGAATCACGTGAAATTTGTGTCACGTGTGCATTTGTACAAATTATATTTTTAATGCAAAATAAAAAAGTGATCCATATATTTTTTTTAAACAAGTTTAAATATTATTTCCCATTTAAATGCACCCACCCCGAAAGTATTATCCCCTTAAATGCCAGAATACAGCAAGTAAATAGTCTATTGAAATTATTCAGCAATATTCTTGTTTAAAATTGAATTACTTTTTGTGTCAGATATAAATAAATGGTTAATGGTGTGTACGAAAAATGCTTTAAGGGTGGGTGCATTTAAGCGGGATACTATTTGAATGCTATTTAAAATTTCTTGTTTCATTTTCATTAAAAATATATTTTTTAAAATTGCACTGTTAAACGTGAGTAAAATTTCGTGAGTTTGTATGCTTTTTATGGTGACGGAAAAATGAAACACGTCAAAATTCAGCATGAGTGAGATTAAAATGTATGCAAAATTTAAAAATTTCTTGCGTGAGAAATTTTTTTTTTCTTTGTAAGCGTGAGTTGGTCGAATTCACTCACGCTCCCATCTCTACTCACGCTCCCATCTTTACTCACGCTCTAATTTTTAATTAAAAAAATATGTTTCCAATGGTTAGTCGACCTCCAAAAGCGGTTTATTGCTGGATGCATATGTTCATCATGGGTCATTTAGGGCCCAAAGCTGTTTATGGTTAAAGAATTTCTTAAAATCCAACATTTCTATATTAAGTTTTATAATTTATAATAAATCTGGTGTAAAATGAAAAGTTTTTAACTAAAAATTTTGAGTTTTAAAAAAAAAATGCAATTTTCCCAAAATGTCCTGGAAAAAGACCGTTACACGCGCTGTTTAAGAAACTTGTATTTTTTCAAAAAAAAATTTTGTCAAACGAACTTATATATACTTGAAATAAATGCAATAAAAACTTTAGATTGTGCAACTTAAAATCCAAAAAAAAATTCTTTTTTAAATTTGGTGGTTTTGAGTTTAGGGCAAAATGAATGGGTCATTTTCGGCAACCGTTTTAGAGGGGTTAACAATGTCCTATTAAGCTGAATTTTTTTCTAAGAAAATATGATCGATTTGAAAAGGTTGACTGAAATAAAAAAGAAGATTAAGTAATTTTTGTAATTTTGGCAATTTTTTGAAATAAATACTATTTTTTAAGAAATCGCGGATTTTCAACGTCATTTCGGCAGCGGAAGATGGCCACCGATCTGCATGAAAATTTAACCACATTGTTTTTAGGTCTATTCCAACACATCTGTCGGTGAGCCGGAACGAAATTCGCCAAAAAGCCAAATTCGATCCACCCTAATCTATATGTTCAATCCCACAATGCAACCATGTTTCAGCGGTTTTCGCCTACTTTCCCGAGACGTCTTACGACCATTCAGGATACATGGCCTTCTAACTCTGGCGCATGCGTGGGCACAAGGGGGAGAAATAGGGGAAATTTCCCCCCACCTATACCAAATTAAAAAAAAAAACAAGTGAGAGTGTTAAATTCGACTGTGCCGAATCTTTTATACCCTCCAACACGTTAAAAAAAAAACAACAGGGGCGTCTTTTTTTTTTTTTTTGGGGGGGGGGTTACGTCGGTGTGAGACAACCTTCCTGGATCCAACTGCAAGACTTTTAACTTCTTTTGACATAAAAATGTTTCGTTTGCTAAGCAAAAGTACAAAAAACTTATAAAAAATGGCTTTTTTTTAGAGGTTTGTTTAGTTCTTAAGAGGGGAACTTTTTCCTCCCTTATCCGATTTTGCCCATGTTCGAACTTAACCAGCCCAATACCATAAGACATATTCGTGCCAAATTTCAGGAGTCTAGCTCTTTTACTTTGGGCTGTATCGTGTCTTCCATAGACGGACGGACGGACGGACGGACAGACGGACATCGCTAGAATGTCTTAGAATGGATCACTGATCAATAATATATATACTTTATGGGGTCCAAGACCGATATTTCAATGCGTTACACACGGAATGACAAAGTGAGTATACCCCCATACTGTGGTTGGAGGGTATAAAAATAATAAAAGAGAAGAAAAAGGAAAGGAAAAGAAGAAAGATCGAAATTTTCTAAAAAAATTTCCAAAGGGAAAAAAATTTTAATTCCGAAAATTTTTCATAGAGAAAAATTTGAAAATTTTTAAAGGAAAAAATCTAAAAATTTTTATAGGGAAAATCTGGAAATTTTTAAAGGAAAAATGTGACTAAATCTAAAAATTGTTTGGGAAAAAATATCTGTCAATCTAGAAGTTCTTGTTATGAAGAGAAATTTTTTTTCTGGGAAAAAATTCGACTTTTTCTATAGGAAAAATGTATCAGAATCTGAGTCTTTTCATAGAAAACAAATCATCAGAATCAGCGACTTTTTCTATAGGAAAAATTTCTCTGAATCTGAGACTTTTTTCTAAAATGTCTCAGAATCTGAGAATTGTTTCTAAAATGTCTCAGAATCTGAGACTATTTCTAAAGCAAAAATGTCCCAGAAGCTGAGACTTTTTTTGTAAGAGAAATATCGCAGAATATGAGACTTTTTCTATATGAAAAATGTCTCAGAATATGAAAATGTCTCAGAATATCTCAGAATCTGAGACTGTTTCTAAAGTAAAAATGTCTCAAAATTTGAGGCTTTTTCTATAGGAAAAATGTCTCAGACTCTAAGACTTTTTCTATAGGCAATATGTCTCAAAGACTTTTTTGATAGGAAAAAGGCCTAAGTATCTGAAACATTTTCTATAGGAAAAAGGTCTCAGATCCTCTGAATTTCAGACTTATTTTATAGGAAAAAGTCTTAGAATCTGAGACTTTCTATTGGAAAGGATTTCAGAATCTCATACTGTTTCTGTAGGAAAAAATCCTCGAAGTCTGAAATTTTTCTATATAAAAAATTGCTCAGAATCCGAGACTTTTTCTATTGAAGAAGTTCTCAGAATCTAAAAGTTTTTCTATACGAAGCAATTCTAAGATTCTAAAACCTTTTTTTATGTGAAAAATATTCCAAATATGATTTATGTTTTTTTTTTCTATAGTAAAAATTTAAAGAATCTGAGCCTTTTTCTGCACAGAAAGAATTTGAAACCAATTTCAGTCAACAAAAACGCGGGTTCAATAAATTTTTCTATGGAAATTCCTCCAATAAAAAAATTTGTAGGTGATTAATTAAATATTTTTTTAATCAATAATTTTTTCGATTTGATCACAAATTTGATCAATTTTTTATTTATAGTCAATCAATTGATTTAACGAATGAATTGTATGCTAATGAAAAAATTATGAAAAAAAATCAACTTTTTTGCTTTCCAATATGTTGCCAGCAACAAAAAAGTAAAACCCGATTATTTTGTATATTTTTGAATTAATGTATTCAAATAAATTAAAGCGAAAACAGTTAAAAAAATTTTTTATCAAAACATTGATTGACTCATTTAAATTTTGTTAATCAATACATTTAATTGAAAATTTTTAGCCAATAATTTTTTGTGTGTGGAAAACAGTTCTTAGAATCCGAAAATTATTCTATAGGAAAAAAGTCTCATGCTCTAAGACATTTTTCGTTAAAAAAAGTTTCAGATTCTGAGACATTTTTCTTACAGTTTTTCTATGCTTTTTGCATTTCTTTACAAAAAATGTCTCAGAGTCTGAAATTTTCTATGGAGGAAAAAATTCTCTTATTAAAAAACTCTCAGATTTAGACTTTTTCATACGATAAATGTGCTAGAATCTGAGACTTTCGTCTACATAGAAAATGTAAAATTTAATAGCACTTTTGTTTCAAAAAAACGTATCCCTGCTTTTGCTCGTCCGACAAAGGTGAATTTAGGATTTTTATATTCGCCGTAAAAAAAATAAAAGTACCCCCCCCCAAACCCAAAAGATGTACCCGCCACTGCTATGGTGGATGCTACAAAGCCATTACCCGTGGTGTAGTTGGTCTAAGACCGGAAGTAGTTAGCTGCTTAAACAGTTAAAAAAAGAAGTCGTCCTGGTCACTCCCAAGTGAGTGGCAAATCAGAAACTTTCTACGAAAAGATCCACCCCAAAATAATAAATAAAACAACATAGTTAAAGTCGGTTAAGAATTGAAGGACGCATAGTTATTCTGACAAAAAGAAGTGCATTTCGCCCCACAGTATGTTGGTATGGGAGCTAAGGATAAAAGTGGACAAATTTTAATTTCAATAGGATTTGTCCATGGGACGAAGTTTCAAACACCAAATTGCTACCTGTATCGTCAGTCGACAGTTGCTGGATCTCCTTCTAAACACGCATTTTCTGGGCAATTCCATGACGCCGTTTCAAGCTTTGGAACGTTCTGACGCTCAAGCATCTGAAATTGCTTCAGAAATAATAAATATGCCAACATTAATCTGGGCGATTAAAAGCCTTACGACCTGATGGTATAATCAGGGCTGAGATGTAGCAAGTGTCGGAATATATAGCCCCTTAACTGTATAATCTATACACAGCCTGTATCAACTGGTCGTATATTCCTTTAAAATTCAGGGATACCAGAGTCGTCTTTATCCCGAAGGCTGGGAAAAATTCTCTTTTGTTAAAGACAATAAAAACGAATGATTGACTCATATTTTCGTAGAGTGATTTACCCGTGGTTGCTTTCGACAAGGCAACATGCATACAGCAAGGGTAGATCAACGGAAACAGCTCTCCATCAGCTCGTTGGTACCATCGAGAGATCGCGTTCGGTAAAGGAGTACACAATATGGTGGCCTTTCTTGATATAGAGAGTGCTTTTAACAATGTCGTTCCAGACTTGATAGTTGTGGCATTGTCTGGTCTGGGAGTAAAGCGTGGGATCGTTTTAATAGTGGAAAACCTACTTGCCAATAGACGTATAACGTTTAAATTGGGAGCGTCTGTCATATCACAATTTGTCAATGGGGGCACACCACAGGGAGGTGGTCTTTCGCCGCTTCTTTGGAACCTGGCACTGAATTCAATGCTGCTTTCTCTAGAAGCACGTGGTAGTCATGTTGTCGCATATGCTGACGAAGTGTCGATAGCGGTAAAGGGAAAGCATCTGCCAACATTTAGGGACATTATTCAGGGTTCTCTGAAAGACCTGTTTAAATGGGCGAGAGGATGAGGTCTGGGAGTTAATCCAAGTAAAACAGAACTTGTCTTGTTTATAAGGAAAAATAAGATTTCTGCTTTTGATCCTATTTCTCTGGACGGCACTGAACTCACCTTCTCAGATGGAGCCAAGTAGTATTTCTAGATAGGAAGTTGAATTTCAGGCGTACTATAGAGGAACGGGTAAGAAATGCAACGATTGCTTTAAATTTCTGCAAAAGGGCCATTGGAAAGCAATAGATCTTTAGCCCTAAAGTCGTTCATTGGATTTATACAGCAGTGGTGCGTCCAATTCTGCTGTATAGAATCATTGTCTGGTGGCCTACTTTTGAGACTAAAGGGAACTGTGTGTTTATCACGAAGGTACAGAGAATGGCATCGATGTGCATCACTAGTGCTCTTCGTACTACTTTGGAGTCTTTTTGGAGGAGCTTGGGTTGAGCTTGGGTTGAGCCTGGCTCGAAGATTGCCGGATCATTTCAGTGCTTACCAGGCAGAGATGATGGCAATAGGGGAAGCGGCTGACTAGTTGAGCTGCCATGTATTGGCTACAACTGCAGTCAACATCTATTCTGACCAGTGTTGCCAGAACTTAATAATCAAAAACGGCTAAGTCCTTTTGAAAAAACGTCTAAAAAATGGCTAAAAAAAGGCTAAAATATATATTTTACTTTTTAAGAAAAACTAATGTAAATTCGTATTTTGTACCGTTTTTGATAAATATATTAAAATAAGGAGATCTTTTGTAACTGTTTTGAGAGTTCAAAACACTTTTTTAATGATTTAAATATTTTATATTAAAATTTTTTATAAAAATGTAGGGTTCTTACCTTTTTGTTTAGCCAAATTCAATTAAATATAAGTAAACGTTTTATAATTTAATTAATATACAGTTTTTTTTTTTAATTCAAGCAACAAAACTGTTAAAAGTCTATCTTAGATTAATTTATTATAGTTTACAATAGGCTATTTTATTTAACACAACTCATGTGCACTTCACTGGCGAACGTCTTCGCACGTCTTTTTTTAACACTGCAACTTAATAACTCTTTTTCTTAATTGCAACTGCAATCCACTACAGCTATTGTCCTCTTTTATAAGGTGACCATACGTACTCTTTTTCAGAGAACAATACTCTATTTTAACTGGTTGTACTCTATAAAATTTGTGTCCTCTTTCTGTACTCTTTTTTCAAATTCTATCCTCTTTGTCCTCTTTATTTTTAAAAGCATGATTAATATTTTTTTTATTTTTATAAATTAAAACAAATTTTATTTCACGGCGGTCACCGGTTGTTACTGGCAAATCTTATGGAAAATGTCGCGCCGTGCTTGTTCTGTTCATACTCCTACTGAATTTTCTTTTTGTAAAAGTGACCATAGACTTGTAGTATCGTTGTATAACTTGTTGGATGGACATGTATTAGACTCACTTATATGGGAAAAGGTTAAAGTTGTACCCCACTGCTAATTGACTTTGATATTTTTTACGATGATTCCCAAAATATTTGGGTTCTAGCGATAATCTATCGTGAGCTAAACCGCGTCAAAATGGCTCCAAAACTTGTATCGTTCATTATTAAAAAAATCGATAAATTTTTTTTGCATTAAAAGATTTTAAAAATCGAACCACTGACTCGAGATTCATTTTTATTCATTCAAATTCAATTTTACCGAAAATTAAACTTTGACATTTTTTGTCCTTTTTTCACTTCTAATACATACATCATTAAAAATATGGTGACCACCGCTTGATGGTACTCGCGTTCATGTGAATGTAAATTTGTCTGTAAAATATGTAAAAATTGTTTAATTCGAATATTTTTTTTTACTTTTTTCTTTATGTCCTCTATTTTTATTTTCAAAATCTGGTCTTACTTATTCATTATTGCTTTAGCGAACAATAGAAGAATTGTAAAAGAGGATCAATAATTAGTGTTGTGCAAACACGATTACTCAATTATTTGTCAGTCATTGTCATCCCACAAAAATATATATAAAAATTTTGACTACAAAAAATTTATTTAAATAAAAAAATTATTTTGTTATTTTGGCTTAAAAAAATGAATTCAACAAGTGAATTTGAGTTGAAACTTTTTACCCTTGGGACCATTTTCACTAAAGCCTGACCAGAAGAATTCCTATATATATACCAAGATTCAGCAATCAGCCTTCAAGTTGAGTTTTGAACGTTAGCGTATTTTTAAAAGACAGAAACGGGCATAGAGAATACATAGAGGCGAAGGTGAAAGAAAAAATAATATCACTATCTTTTTCTAATTTCTCACACGTACATTGTCGATGTGAATTCACCACACAATACATGTTTACAAGTCGTACTTTCAAAACAAACACATGTGTACAAGTTGTACTTTGACAACTATATTTTTGACGCCTTCGCCTCTATGTATTCTATATAGAAACGGGCATCGCGATCGTCTAAAATTTAGTAAAATGTTTATGGTATGAATATGACAAAAATATACGTGATTTTATTCCAGTGTTAATAAAAATTCAAATTTATGAAAAACGATTACCTACTAACAAAACAAACTAACATTTAAAATCCTTCTAATGATAACACATAATTAAAGTATTTGAAACCGGTATGGTAATACCAGAAATGTCTATAATTTTTAGAAATTAAATTTTCTCCTACATTTTTTAACTTAAACCTTTATAACAAATAGTATTAGAGTATGTGATCGATCTGTACAAACTTAAAAACCAATAAATTTTCTGTTTTAGTATGTATAATAAAAATTACTTTTTAACCGAAAACTCAAAAATGGCTAAAAAAACTGCTAAAATAGTTTCGTGCTGTCCAAACTAAAATAGTTTGGGACAGCACGACATATTTGGCCTACTCCTAATCAGAAGCGCACAAGAGGAGAGATTTCGACAGTGGTTGCTATAATTACCGGACACTGTCTTATAGGGAAGCACGTAGAGCGGTTAAATGTGCCGTCGAATGACTTTTGTCGGAGTTGCATGTATGAAGAGGAATTGGAAACTATCGAACACTTTTTATGCCATTGACAGCACTTTCTGGTCAGAGACTTGATCCACTGCGATATAGGTAGCTGCATGATCTTTCTGATTTGTCGGATGTCAAAATTCAATATATAAGGAGTTTCATATAGACTTGCCAACTGTCCAGTTTTCGTCGGGACAGACCAGTTTTAGAGTGGAGTGTCCCGTGTCCCGACGATAACCTAAACGGGACGCCATTTGTCCCGTTTTGAGAAAAAAAACTAATTTTTTCATTGTCACAAAAAATAAATCGTAAACTTAGTACTTCCCAGCAGAAATTTTGCTGAACGTTCAGCAGCTTTTGGAAGGGGAACTTGAGTAAAGGAGCGCATCCAATTGCGCTGAATTCATGCATGATTCTCTAAGGCGATGTCCCACTTTAGAGCGCTAGTTGGATACACAGAAACAGCGCTCTTTAGATGCAGTGAAATCACGTGTCTTTAGAGCGCTGATTTAAGCAGAATAAAGATGCTGTAAATTCATGTATCTTTTTAGCGCTGATTTAAGCAGATTAAAGATGCAGTGAATTCATGTATCTTTGTAGAGCTGATTTAAGCAGAATAAAGATGCTGTAAATTCATGTATCTTTTAAGTTTTTGTAAAAATGAGATAAAAAACAAAAAATTTACCAATAAATGAAAAAATATTCAAAAGAAGTTATAACAAATGGATCTTAGTTTTACTGTTTTTTCGTGATTAGAGTTTGTGTTTAATCCAAATCGGTTTATTCATCGAAATAACAAATAAGCATTGGCTGTTTTTTGGTTGGCCTATTTATCATCATTTAAAATGTGTTAAAGGCCTCTGTTATGTCTTTCAAAACTTTTCAAATCACATGATATTTTCCGAATCACATGAAATCGAGTTTGGTGTTTGTTTACTGGTTCATTCAAAGTCAGACAAGCAAAAACAATAAAATTTAAAATTCGTTATTGATAAAATTCAATTTTGAATTTTTCAAAAAATTCAAGAAAGAATTTTAAATATAATTCTTAAAAATTTTATTTTAAATTCTTAGAAGAAATAAAATTCAAAAAAATTTTATTTAAAATTCTTTACAGAATTTTATTAATAAAAAAAAAGAATTTTATTTCCATAATAACAAATATATTTTGAACAAATAAATATTCAAACCAAAAGTAAAATAAATTTAAACCAAAAATAAAATTCAAAAATAAAATTCAAACCAAAAATAAAATTCTTTTTTTTGAGAATTTTATTTTTGGAAATAATAAAATTCAAATGTTTTTGAGAATTTTATTTAAACAAAAATTTTATTTCAAATACCTTATGAATTTTAAATAAAATTCGAATTTTTTCCTTGTCTGTTCAAAGTTGAAATCAAATAACTAAAATTTAAAAAAATATAACAAAAAAATTCATTCGTTTTACTTTACAAAACTTTATGTGAAACAAAATGAAAAAAAAAAAAAAAATCGGAAGTGAACATCAAAAAAAAATATCGGAAATTTTCATTTTCACATTTTTTATGGGATTTTTTTTGGGAACAGCGGTCAAAGATGCTATGATTGAAGCGCTCTTTGCAGCGCTGATTAATGCGCAATAATGATGCAGTCAAATCATGCACTCAAAAAAGTATGTCGGTAAAATCTACTACAAAAGACAGTTGTTTTGACTACATTTTGTCGTTGAAAAGGCGTCCACTACATAAACGGTAAAAACAACTGAACATGTTGTTGTTTTTAACTATTGATTTTCAACTACAAAATGTAGTAAAAACTACTACAAAACTGTTTAATACAGTTGTTTTTTCTACAATTGCCTGAAATTTTATTTAAAAAATTTCTTAAACGTTTAAATGATTGATATTTATTTATTTAATATGGAGTTCACACTAGCGACTTTAAACAAGTTGTTTAACAAAACACCAGTAACAGAATAAAAACGTAATGGATACAGAACAAAGACTTTTTTAAACATCTCACTTTTAAACACTTCAAAACAGCAAGTGTGAACGCCGTATAAAAAGCAATACATTTCAGTTGGTTGTATAGAATTTCGACATGATGACAATTTTTTGATGTATTTATCTGGAATTATAGAAGAAAAAAATTATATTAATAAAATGTTAAACAAAATAAATTGATTGTATTTACCTTTGTTTTTTTAATAGTTCATTTCAAATTTTCACCGCTACTGATCAAAATTTGTCTGGAATAAAAAAAAACGAAATGCTTTGGCAAAATTGATTTATAAAAAAAAAGAATTAATTTGAAATGTTTCAAAAAAGTATGTACCTGCTCTGTTGTGTATACAAAGAAAAGAAAGATGGCGCGCTCATAAGAAAACAAAACACTGCACACATTTTATTTTGTTTTTTTTTCGATTGGTTTTTACGCACGCTTATGTGAGCGCTATATTATACACACTTGTTATCTCATTTATCCACTTATTTTCTTTCGCTCAAGAATATTTTTCCAAAAACATATTTTTTGTTATAATTAAATTTAATAAATTGTAATTTAATTTATTTAGATATTATTTATTTGGTATAAAAATAATTCCTTCCGCATCCCGCACGACCAACTCGCTCGACACATTCGTTTGCAATAAAAATTTCTAGAAAAAAACGAGTTTTAGAAAAAAAACTAAAAACAACTACATAAATCAACTATTGCTACAGTGTAGTATATTTTTTGTAGTTATTTTTTGAAACTACTACAAAAAAAGTTGTTTGAGATTTTTTCATACAAAAACGACCGAAATTGTAGTTAAAAACAACAGCTACTACTTACTACACAAACGACCGTCATGTAGTAACTGCAATAATTTTCTGAGTGTGTGTCTTTGTCTAAAACTCATGTTTTTTTATTCAAAAAGTGTTAAAAATATTAAAAAGGAAAGCAAGTGTGAAATTTTATCAAAAAATAATTACACATTATAAGTTTTACATAAAAAACCTTAAAAAAAATTAAAATTTTTTCCCCTTCCTTTTACTGCATCCCTAAGAGCGCTCTTTGGATGCGCTACGGTATGCTATAAACAGATGCTGTGTCGCCAAAATCTCGATTTATTTCTGCTGGGTTATTTTTATTAGCAACACTGGCATTTTTTTAAATATATTTTTTATTTCATTTGTCAACTTTCAAATGAATTAAAATTTTAACAGAGCGTGATTTTTTGTAGAGGTATTTATTTTATTATTTTAGTAAATATTCTTTCCAATAAATTTGCACAAATGTTAAACTATTAAATTTTTCACAAGAAAATGAACAGAAAAAGAGCTGCAGATATAAATGAATCGTCAGCAATACAGGAAAAGGATGAAAATAGAACGAAAAGGTATTGCAAATTTCAACCAGATCACGGTGTGTTTGAACAAGTTTAATTAAAAGTTCGCTGCATATGAAATTTTATTGCACATTATGTTAGTTGGCACCCGTACAAACATTTTAAGCCCAATTTAAAAAAAATCGTTAGTGGGGTTTTTTAGATAATAAGATTTTCATCTTATTGGATGCTACAGAAAAACGGTCCAACTTGTGTTAAAGTGTAACATATGATAAATAAAGGTTGATGTCCTGAATCTAAGTCCTTTAGAGACGTTATAGAATTTTTGAGACGTCGATTTTTTTTTTTTTAATTTTTTTATGTTTTTTAGTGGTGTCCTGTTTTGGAAATTTCAAATTTGTTTAACGACAGGGACTAGTAGGGAAACCTTTTACAGTACCGTGGTATCTCAATGGACCTCAGAGTCTACATGTGTTGACGTTAAACGTCTGCAGCCACTTACAACCTAACCTAATCGTCAGTCGACAGGTAAACTTAAAGGTGGGTCGATAATATTTGGGTTAGCACAATCTCATTATTTCCTCTACCACAGAGTAGTGTATAAAAGAAAAAGCGGAGAAGGCTTTTGTTTAATTCGTCACTGCCAGATAAGATTTTTCAAATAGGATTTTCGTCCTTAGAGCAGCAGACTATGAGGATTTAACACATTTTTCTTCATCTTAAGTGTAAAAAATCGAAAGTACACTTAAAAATTAATTTAAAATAAAACGAAAAAAATACCACTTTCATTGAAGGTTAACTTATGTTAACTAAAATAACAAAATAAACAATAAAAACAATAACAAATAATTTTACTAACCCTTTTAACTTTTCAACAAGTGTTACACTTTAATGCCAAAGAATGAAACAGGGAAAACGCATAAAAGAAGAAAAAGAAAAACAATTTTGTTTGTTTTAAAATTACAAATTTCAAATAAAGATTTAAAAACGATAACTTTTGCCACATACTAACAGAAAAACATACATACGTTAAATACACACACTTACACACTTATTCACAAATGCAAACACTTTTGTATATACACACACACACATAAACAACACTCAACACAATGACAAACAAAAGCCCCTTTTTGTAAAAATGTATGTAAACATTTAGGAAAAAAAACCCTTTTAAAGTACGTAAAATACATTTAACTCAACATCGAAGTTTGCATTAATATGATGATGATGATGATAACCTTTTTGCTTTTTTTTTATCAACAAGCTATCACACAATTCAATTACAGTTCATTCTTTATTTCTTTCATCCATCCAACCATCGAAGAAGCCAACGAAGCACTCATTCATTGATCCATTAATACTTAAGCATCACAGTCAGAACCACTTTGTACATTTGTTTTTATGATGTTTTTGTTTGTTGGTGTGTGTGAGTGTGTTTTTTATATTTTTGTTTTGCATCCATTCTTTTAATGGTTCGTTCTAACATTGACGTTTTTGACACTTTCATAGTCTTCTCCATTATAATTTCAAAGGAATAGCAAAAAAAACAAAAGCAAAAACATAATTTGTAATACACTTTAAACAAACTAAATATATTTACCAAGCACCCATCTATCCATCCATCCACCCACCCACCTACCCACCACATATCAACACACTTATTAACCCACAGATTTACCAACGAATGAATTCTTTATCATTCACCTAGGATAGCGATCCTGACTAGAGATGGGCACGTGAGTGACTTTTGACTCACACTTACCACAGGAATTTTTCAATCATACACCCTCACTTAAGAGCATTTTTTATATCCTGCTCCACTCTGTGCAGGATTTAAACTTTTTGAGTCAATTTACCGATCTCCGTCCGTCCATATAAACGGCTTAAGCACGATACAGGTCGCAATTTTTAATCGATTTACACGAAACTTAATAATCTTTTGGCCCAAATGCGAATTCGAATTGGAAGAAATTGGTTTACGTTAAGACATAGCCCCCATACAAACGCACCCATTGAATTTGGCTTAAATGCATCTCATGACCGTTTTATAATAGGCATGACTTTGAAATTTGGCAGGTAATAAACTTGTTTTTTTCAGACCGTACACTAATAGAAATATCTTAGTAGAAAAACAAGTAAGAAAATTATAGTCGGTCAAGACCGACCATATAATACCCTACACCAAAGTTTCCCGGAAAATGGGTCCCAAGTTCAAACATGGACCGATTAGATATATATGGGGCATTCCAAGCCAAATAACTCACTTTTAGACCCGACCCCTTTCGATTTATTTTATTTTTGGATATGTTTTAGTACTTATTAAATGCAACTTGGACACCAATTTTCAGCCTTTTATTCCAAGATGGTGTTGAGTAATCAATTTTTCAAAATGGCGATTTTCTCCAAAAAATTAAAAAATTGAAATTTTTAATTAATTTTGACCATTAAAAAATATAGATATTTTAAAAAAAGTTGGACAAAGTTTTGTTGGTATTTAAATGTAGTTTTAGAAAAAAAATATGAAAAAATTATTCGAAGTAATTATCACTTATTTTTTGACGTTTAAAAACTATAATCGACTTTTTGAAAAAGTTCGAAACCTTCGATTTTTTTGTAAAAAACTATAAAAATTCTACTCTAAATTACGCAACTTTTAAGCCATAATTCGAGATGTGATCACAATTCTTTCTATTTTTTTTTTTAATTTTTAAAATTACACCTTTTATGTTTTGGCTCTGATTTATTTTATATGGAGCTCCAAAAAAAAAAAAAATTGGTAGATACTGACCCTAACTTACCCTAAATATATTCATTTGGAGGTAAATATACGTCTCACAAAAATTTAGGACGATCGGACATGGGTGAGGCGTTTAGCATGGTCCTTGAAGTTTAAAAAACGGATTACAAGAAAAAATATGAATTTTTTTCTGTTTTCGCAATTTTTTTGGTATTTTAAGTTAAGTTTTAATTCAAGTGATTACAGAATTATGATGTGGAGTAATATGCCTTTATAATAAGGTACTAAAAACTAAAATCGGTTGAAAATCAGCCAAGTTATTACAACTTCCCCAGGCATCTTACAATCACTTACAATCACGTGAGTAAATTTAAAAAAAATACTTTTTCACTACTCGTAACACCTTATATATTATCTTCTGGTATGCTATATTATTTCATTTCTCGTAACCTATAAAATATCATATATTTTACACATTACTCGTATTCTTCGTTATAAATTTATGACTTATTTTATACCTTACTGGTATTCTTTGTGATAATGTGTATGCATTACTTTGAGTCTCATCGCCTGTTAAAATCATCAATGCTGCAATGTATAAAATAAGAGATCCTATACCTTATTTTATACCTTATTTGGTAATCTAAGTTTTGCTGGGATTAACAATTTGGATAAGAAATGTTTTATTTTGAGTTAAAAACTCTTTTTTTGTCATTAACAAAAAAAAAATATTTTTTTTTTTTTTTGAGTGTAAAATATTTTTTTCGAGTGTAATGTTTCTTTTACTGTACAAATATTTCTGAGTGAAATTTTTTTTGAGTGTAAAAATTTTTTTGAGTGTAAAATTTTTTTTGAGTGTATTTTTTAAGTTACCAATGCTTTAAAAACTAAACAAGTTTAAAAAGCATTTCTTTTAAACTAAACAAGTTTAAAAACCATTGTTAAGTTATCACCAAAAAAGTTCAACTGTTGACAAGTGTGGACGTGTTTTAATTTATCTCCGTGCTATTAATTGAATTTTTGAAATTGTTCGTAATAGGTATTTTTGTAATATTTTCATGACCACTTCCAGGAAAATGAAAATATGGACACAAATGATACCGATTTAATTCGAGGCTCTGCCTCACCGACTGGTGCTGGTCCTAGCACTGGTCTTAGGGTTGCGACCTTGAAGTCCGACCTTGATTCTGGTAGGGGTGCTCAGCCTAATATTGATGGTAAAAAGAAAAAGAAACTTAAACCATCAAAGGTCAGGCACAACCAGAGACGGCTTTGTTTGAAAATAATTAACAGACTAAGCCAACTTGATGGAACGAAGCTCTCCGAACGTGAGAGGGCGTCGCTATCATGGGCGAAAGGAGTCATTGAAGAACAGGACAAACTTTCGGCAATGCGCGCATCTGACAAACAGAGCGCTGTTTCGGCCTCGTCATCGAAGTCTGGTAAAAGGTTGCGCTCGCCCGACGAGAAACCTTTACCTAAGAGATCTAAGGTGACCGGCAACGTCTGGACTCAGTCTTTTAGTGAAGTGGTTAAAGGTAACTTCGTTAGGGCTGTGATAAACAGGCAAAATGGGGATTGTAGTATTCCAAGGGACAAGTGGAGTTTAGTTGAAACTAAACTAAATGAAATCTACTATAGGCTCCTTGAGAGTATGCCTGATTTTCTCCCTACTACTGTCAACGCAGGTTGGTATCAGGGGCGAGTAAAACTCGTTGCTTTTGGGAACGAAAGATCCGCAGCCGTGTTTAAGGTTGCCATTAGCCAAGTGGGAGAGTTATGGCCTGGAGCCAGACTGGACGTTGTGGAAAAACATGATATCCCCTCGCAACCCAGAGCTCATGCATGGATCCCAATGGCTACAAATGACACTGCGGTGATTCTTAAGATGATAAAAGTCTGCAATCCTGACCTTCCAACTCAGAATTGGCAAATTGCCAGATTGGGTGAGATGGAGGGCGCTCGTCGTCAAGCAGTGGTCTTGGTTAATGAGGAATCGCTTCCGCTTTTAGCCAGGACTGACGGCTAGAAGACTATTTTGGACGCAGACAAGCCAGTGGCAGAGTCGGCTGGGGAGGAGAATCTGGAAAAGGTTGATATTCAGCTGACCGATTCTAGGCTGATGGGAGATGCATCTGGCATTTTTGAAACCGAATCTGGTAACGAATGCGACCTCTGTGATGGCATGGAGGATAAAGCTGATGCCACGATGGGTGACATTCAGGACGCGGCCCATGCAGTGAGGAATTCGGAGAGTTCTGTTGCCTCCGATTCAGAACAGATGGGATATATATCTGGCTTATTCGAAACCGAATCTGGGGACGAATGCGACCTCTTTGATAACACGGAGGATGAAGCCAATAACACGGTGGTGGAAATAAAACAAGATGTTGCGGTTCCTACAAATAAACCTCCATCACTGTAAGGCAGCCTCAGTTGCACTCTTGCTGCGCCTGACGACAGGAGCAGTTGACTTGGTTTTTATCCAAGAGCCCTGGGTGCGGGGTGGCAGGGTTTGCGGATTGAAGACCCCTGGGTTTAAGTTGGTGGTTGCCAAAGGTGAGGGCTCACCAAGAGCCTGCATCTTGGCAAAAAATGGCTTAAATATATTCTTTTTATCAACTTTTAGTGATATGGATGTTACAGCGGCTAGCTTAGAGCTTCATGGGAAGTCTATTTGGCTCGCCTCTGCGTATTTTCCTAATCCGGGGTCAATACCCCCGGAGAAGGTTGTCGGTCTAATTCGGGAGTCTGAATCTAGGGGACACCAGTTAGTAGTGTGTTGTGATGCTAATGCACATCATTCGATATGGGGAAGTACAGACACAAATGATAGAGGCGAATCACTTTTGGAGTTTTTGTTAAGCACTAACCTGTATATTTGTAACAAGGGTGGTGAACCAACTTTCGTTACAAGTACGCGGCAAGAGGTTCTTGACGTAACAGTTGTATCAGATACATTGTCTGATAGAATTGATGACTGGAGAGTTTTGGAAGAGCATTCTTTCTCAGATCATCGCTACATTGAGTTTTTACTCAGGGAGCGTGCCCCGGTTGAGACAGTCTCTAGAAATCTGAGGAGAACAAACTGGGTGAAATATAGGGAGACTTTTTCTTTGCTTTTGGATGAAGTACCCTTATCTGAACCGCATAGTTTGGCGGAAATTGACTGTCTGGTTGACCATATAACAAATGTTTTTAATAGGTGCCTGGATGCGTCTTGCCCTTCTGCAAAGCCTAGAGGGAAAAAAAGCCACCTTGGTGGTCAAATGAGTTGCAGACGAGCAGAGATTCCTGCAGAAAGCTCTTTAATAAGGCTAAATTTTCAAGAGCGGACGAGGACTGGTCTGCATACAGGCTGCAACTTAAGAGTTATAAAAAGATGATCAGAAATGCAAAATGTGATTCTTGGAAAAACTTCTGTGGAAACATAGAAGACGTTTCTGAGGCATCCAGGCTGCGCAAGGTTCTGGCTTCTTCTCCTTGCACCCTGGGATACCTGAAAGATCCTAATGGGGTGTGGTCTTCCTCCAGTGGAGAGTCGCTGGATCTCCTTTTAAACACGCATTTTCCGGGCAGTTCCATGACGCCGTTTCAGGCTTTGGAACGTTCTGACGCCCAAGCATCTGAAATTGCTTCGGAAATAATAAATATGCCAACATTAATCTGGGCGATAAAAAGCTTCAGGCCCTATAAATCCCCGGGACCTGATGGTATAATCCCGGCTGAGTTGCAGCAAGTGTCGGACTATATAGCCCCGTTGCTGTATAATCTATACACAGCATGCATCAACTGGTCGTATATTCCTTTAAAATGGAGGGATACCAGAGTCGTATTTATCCCGAAGGCTGGGAAAAGTTCCCACACAGCTCCGAAGGATTTCAGACCAATTAGTCTGTCTTCTTTTTTGTTAAAGACAATGGAACGAATGATAGACTCATATTTGCGTAGAGTGATTGACCCGAGGTTGCTTTCGACAAAGCAACATGCATACAGCAAGGGACGATCAACGGAAACAGCTCTTCATAAGCTCGTTGGTACCATCGAGAGATCGCTTTCGGTAAAAGAGTACACTATGGTGGCCTTTCTTGATATTGAGGGGGCTTTTAATAATGTCATCCCAGAATCGATAATATTGGCATTGTCTGGTCTGGGAGTAAAGCGTGAAATCGTTTTAATGGTGGAAAGCCTACTTGCCAGTAGACGTATAACGTCTGAATTGGGAGCGTCCGTCATATCTCGATTTGTCAATAGGGGCACACCACAAGGAGGTGGTGTGCCCCTATTGAGCTTCTTTGGAACCTGGCACTGAATTCAATGCTACTATCTCTAGAAGCACGTGGTTGTCATGTTGTCGCATATGCTGACGATGTCGCGATAGCGGTAAAGGGGAGGCATCTGCCAACATTGCGGGACATTCTTCAGGGTTCTCTGAAAGATCTGTCTAAATGGGCAAGAGACTGTGGTCTAGGAGTTAATCCTAGTAAAACAGAGCTTGTTATATTTACAAGGAAAAATAAGATTCCTGCTTTCGATCCTATTTCTCTGGACGGTACTGAAATCAGCTTCTCAGATGGAGCCAAGTATCTTGGAGTATTTCTGGATAGGAAGCTGAATTTCAGGCGTAATATTGAGGAACGGGTGAGAAAAGCAACGATTGCTTTGTATTCCTGTAAAAGGGCCATTGGAAAACGATGGGGTTTTAGCCCTCAAGTCGTTCATTGGATCTATACAGCAGTGGTGCGTCCAATTTTGCTGTATGGAATCATTGTCTGGTGGCCTGCTTTAGAAACAAAGGCGAACTGTGTCTTTATCACGAAGGTACAGAGAATGGCGTCAATGTGCATCACTGGTGCTCTTCGTACTACACCTACGGCTGCATTAGAAATCCTCCTTCACCTGATACCCTTGGACATATTGGGTAGGCAGTATGCAGCTGCGTCGGCAATTCGACTTAATAGCACGCTGCAATGGAGAAGCAGCGATTGTGGCCATAGCGCGATCTTGAAAAAGATAACAATACCACAAAATGTGGATTGTGCTCCCTCTTTGAGCCTCTTTAAGCGCCACTTTACCACTATGATACCATCCAGGGAGTCTTGGATGGGGGATACTCCGGGAAGTGGAGCTACCATAAATTTTTACACAGATGGATCGAGGCTGCACGAACAAGTGGGCTTTGGGGTCTATTCGAAAGAGCTTGGATTGAGCCTGGCTCGTAGTTTGCCAGATCATTGCAGTGTTTACCAGGCAGAGATGCTGGCAATAAAGGAAGTGGCTGACTGGTTGAGCTGCAATGTCTTGTCTACAACCGCAGTCAACATCTATACTGACAGTCAAGCCGCGGTCAAGTCCCTGGATTCAATGTTTCTGAAAACAAGATCTGCCCTTAACTGCCGCACGTCTTTAAATGAGATGGCCAAGCAGTTTAACATACGACTCATATGGGTCCCAGGGCACAGAGACATTCCAGGGAATTGCAAAGCCGATGAGCTTGCAAGACTAGGAACTACCTTACAGGTTCCAACAGAATTGGAATGTGTTGGTATGCCTCTAGAAACTTGCAAGCAAAACCTACGGCTTTGTTCTGCGACGGAGACTTATCAAAGATGGGCAAATGGATGGACGTGTGAGACAACACGACTGATTTGGCCTTCTCTAAATCAGGGGCGCACAAGTGAGCTGATATCGCTTCCAAGAGGAGAGATTTCGACGGTGGTTTCTATAATTACCGGACACTGTCTTATAGGGATGCACGCAGAGCGGTTAAATGTGCCGTCGAATGACTTTTGCCGAAGTTGCATGGATGAAGAGGAGTTGGAAACTATCGAACACTTTATTTGCCATTGCCCGGCACTTTCTGGTCAGCGACTTGCTTCACTGGGATCTAGGGAGCTGTACGATCTTTCTGATTTGTCGGATGTCAAAATTCAACATCTAAGGAGTTTCATAAGAAGCTCAAACTGGTTTAACGACAGGGACTAGTAGGGAAACCTATTACGATCCCGTGGTATCACAATGGACCTCAGAGTCTACGTGTGTTGACGTAAAACGTCAGCAGCCACTTACAACCTAACCTAACCTATCACCAATGCTTTTAAAACTTGTTTTAAAACGTTGCATTTTAGATGAAACCAATATGAAATTTAGGGTTTTGCTTATAACTTTTCAACCACTCGACCGATTGTGCTGAAATTCAATACCAAACAGACCTGGGGAACGCCAAAGCTTCGGCAGTCTCATTATTGTATTTCGAAAGTTGGAGTGTTTTTTATCTCGCAAATTCGCGAAAACCCCTTGCCGAAATTTACTCTTTTGCTCATAACTTTTGAACCACTGGACCGATTTGGCTGGATTGCAATATCAACCTGACCAGGTAAATGACCAACATATATGCCAAACTTCAGTAGCCGCTGTAAAGTCTTTCACGGACAGACAGACGGACAGACGGACGGACATCGCTAGATCGTCTTAAAATCGATCGAGGATCATGAATATATATACTTTATGGTGTCCTAGACCAATATTTCCATGTGTTACAAACGGAATGACAAACTTATATATCACTAGAGTGGAGGGTATAAAAAAAATATTTGTTTTTATTATTTTTAAAACTTAATTTTGTAAAACAAGTTAATTCTTTCAGTGATCTGAATGCGCACACGTACAACTAACTTTACAAATAAAGCACTTGTGAAGGGTAAACTGATATTCAAATGGTTTTCTTTAATGTTATAATGCTTTTATATCATAATTCCATAATATTTATAAGGATAAGTGAAGGAATGGATGGGTGGGTGGATGGTTGAATCGGTGGTTGGTTAGTTCCCCATGCAGAAAAATACAAGCGGGCCAACGTTGGAATGAAGTTGGCGGCGACGCTACCAACGTTGGCGAATCATACCCGTTTCTAAGTCTACGACGTCATTCCGAGGTTGAAATGATAACAGTGGCCAACGATCGCTCGACTTTTGTTTTAACGTTGGGTTAACATTGATTTTACAAATTTACGACATTGGATTAAACTTTCCTTAGGGATGTATTGAAAATCTCGATGTAGTACTTTTTAGTTACCATTTTGTACAAATTGGTTGAAAAAGCAACTACTTAAGTGTTCACTTAGATTAAAGAGTTGAGGTCTATGTAAATCGAAAACTTAAAAAAAAAAATAAAAATGTTAAACTTTTAAATTATAATCTATAGTGTAGTGTTTTATGTAAACACAAAGTTGTGCCAACACAATCAGGGTATTCACTTCAGAATTTTTTGACCCTTGCAACAGTGCAATATTGCAACCTTTTTTTAAAAAAAAAAATTTAATAAAATTTTTATTTTTCTATTACCTTTTATATGATGCGTAGTTGCAAGAAAAGATTTGCAATTTATTTAAATATATATATAATTGCTTTTATTCACAAAGAAACAAGCAAAAAAAGTTGCAATTTTGACATTGCGCAATTTTGCAGGACTAAAATTTCTGACGTGAATTCCATTAATATTTTTAGTAAAACTGTTTTACATTATACAATGTTGTATTTTTGGCTAGCCCGATATTGTACCAACACAAAATTTTTGGTACGGTTGGCAATTTCTGACTGGGTCGTTTGTTGAATGTGGATGGATATAATGTTATATTGAAAAAAGCTCGTCACTTACAATTTGATTGTTGTTTCCGTGGGGAATTCAATTCGAATGAATTTACGAATATTTTTATGGGTTTTTTTATACGTATTTATTTTTTAACGTATTGTTTTTGTTTTTTATACCCTCCAACTACAGTATGGGCACAGACTAAATACAGACTCGACAGTAGAGTTTTACAAGAAAAAATGGGGAAAAACTAAGCGATTTTAGGAGAAAACACAGCGGTTTTTAGTCCGTTTTACGCTAACATGGCAACACTTTCTACGACTTAGGAGTGAGTGAAACAACAAAAACCGATCTGGCATCCATTTTTCTAATGGCGCGTTATATTAGCTTTCTCTTTCTAACCTAATTCGTAGAATAATTTGAAAACATTAACCATATGGTTCAAGACTACTTTTTTGACATCTGTCACTTATGTCGAGTCTGTATTAGTCTGTGGTATGGGGGTATACTCACTTTGTCATTCCGTGTGTAACGCATCGAAATATCGGTGTAGGACCCCATAAAGTATATATATTATTGATCAGTGATCGATTCTAAGACATTCTAGCGATGTCCGTCTGTCCGTCCGTCCGTCCGTCCGTCCGTCCGTCTGTCCGTCTGTCCGTCCGTCTGTGGAAGACACGATACAGTCCAAAATAAAAGTGGCAGACTCCTGAAATTTGGCACATATATGTCTTATGTTCATAGGCTGGTTAAGTTCGGAGATGGGCAAAATCGGACCAGGGGGGAAAAAGTTCCCCCTTGAAGAACTAAACAAACCTCTGAAAAATACCATATTTTTACATGATTTTTTGTGTTTTTGTTTAACAAATCTAACATTTTAATGCTACAAGAAGTTCAAGGTCCTGCATTTGGACCCACAGAATTAGAAAAAGTCGTTGTACGGTCCGCCCCCCCCCCCTTTTATGGGCGTGAAATAATTTTTTCTTTATATAATGATAAATTTGTATTTCTTTAGTGCAAAAAGCATAAGAATTATTTTTTTTAACACTTATTCGAGAGGAATTGTGCCCCCCAATTACCACTACCGACCCCCCCCCCCCAAAAAAAGAAGACGCCCCTGCCCTTTTTTTTATTTATTTGCATGTTGGAGGGTATAAAAGATTCGGCACAGCCGAATTTAACACTCTTACTTGTTTTTTACTAAAATAGCTTAAAGTTTTTGATGACAATCACTTCAGATTTCTAAAAAAAAAACAAAACAAAATAATAAAATTACATATTTGTAATACAACACACTGTGTATACTTTGAAATTATTCCTTTGTTAATGTTGCAATGTAAGTTAATGGTACGTTTGAGGGTATTTTTAAATTGCTTTTTAAATGCATTGATCTAATCAAAATTATTATGAAATTATTGTTCAAATGGAAAATTATAGTTTAGTTTGCAGTAACAGTGTTATTATATAGAGGGATGTGCCACTAAAAAAAGGCATTTTCATTTGGGGCAGTTTTCGGTGTGAAATTTTTGGTTTTTTCCATTTTCTGTTAACGTAGGGGATTTTTATTACAGCTTTTAGTTTTCTGACTGCTAAAAGTTCAAAAGAGTTTCTCATATACCTTTGGACAATGTGAACTTGATAGGTTGTTCACTAAACAATGTTCAGTGTGATCCTCTCAGGTAAGGAAGTCTGGGGCAACACTGACATACTGGTGAGCAGTAACGATTTAACCATTGGGGCACACGTGCGCAGAGCCCCCGATCTAAAGGGTCCCAAAATGCCAATTTATTCGCTTATACGAAAATGGAGCAAAATTTTTTAATTTGATTTTAAAAATTTTTTACATTTTCCTTCAGAATAATTCTCAGAATCTAACAGATTTTTCGGATATATAAATGTCTCAGATTCTGAGACATTTTTAGTATAGAAAAAGTATCAGATTCTGAGAAATTTTCGTATAGAAAAAGTACCAGAGTGTCAGTTTCTGAGATTTTTCGTATAGAAAAAGTCACAGATTCTGAGACATAAAAAAAAAAAATTTTTTGATGAAAAAATAAATTTGAAGAAAAAAATTTGATAAAAAGCAAACGTTGATGAAAAAAAAGATTTGATGATAAAACAAGTGAGACTGTTAAATCTTTTATATCCTCCAACACGTAAAAAAAAAGGGGCGTATTTTTTTTTTTTTTTTTGAGGGGGGGTTTTGGCGATGGGAGGCAACCTTTCTGGCTCCAACTGCACGACTATTAAATTTTTCTGACAAAAAACTGTTTTGTTTACTAAGCAAAAGTACAAAAGACCTATAAAAATGAAATTTTTTCAGGGGTTGGTTTACTTCTTAAAGGGGGAACTTTTTTCCCCCTGATCCGATTTTGCCCATGTTCGAACTTAAAAAGCCCAATACCATAAGATATATTCGTACCAAACTTAAGGAGTCTAGCTCCTTTATTTTGGACTGTATCGTGTCTTCCACAGACGGACGGACGGGCAGACGGACATCGCTAGAATGTCATAGAATCGATCACTGATCAATAATATATCGCTCATTTACTTGTATAGTGTCATAACTCAAAATGTTTGATTTTGCCGAAAACCTGTTTAAAGTTTACAATTGAAACTTGGTTTACGTTGCAAAAGGCCCGTGAGTGGGAAATGTTGTAATGTCGTGTTCTCTTCTCAAACGGTGAGTTTAAAAGATAGTAGTGCGAATTTTTGACACAATATAAAGCAGGATATAACGAATAATTCTGTATTGTTTACCCAAAAACGACATATTTTGAGTTATGACACTATACAAGTAAATGAGCGATATATACTTTATGGGGTCCAAGACCGATATTTTGATGCGTTACACACGGAATGACAAAGTGAGTATACCCCCATACTGTGGTTGGAGGGTATAAAAAAAATTGTGACAAAAAAAATTAAAAATAAATTTTTGATGAAAAAAAATTGTTTTACTGAAAAAAAAAACACAAGGGGAAGAGAACGGTCAGTTTTTAGTCCTGGTAATGAGTATTTCATTGTAATGCTTTCATCATCGGCATGAGTTTTAATAAAATACTCCATTGCTAGGGCCAAAATGGAATTTTTGCTTTTCAGTACCACCAGAATCGCTCCACGTTAACAGTTTTGTGATATTCTTGTCTTTGAATACTTTTTCGACAGTTTTTTCGGAAGGCTGATGCTATATCGTTCACACTTCTTCCGCCAGTGCTGCTGTTGGAGTAACTGAAGTTTTATCAAAAGCCTTTTATTTCATGTGTTTTTACTTTAAAAACCTTGCTTCAGGAATTCGTTTTGCGGATTTTAATTCCTAATCGCATCTTTTAGCTACCTCAGTTACATTATTTTTTTTTCTCGAGTGTGTTAAAACTATTTTTTGGGAGTCGCAAAAGCTCCAAGCTAAGCCACTAGGGACGAAACTCTTTATTTTCAATAAGTTTCAAGACAATACTGTGCTCATGTGACTTTAAACACATATTTCTCTTTACAGTTGGTTCTAAACTCAAAAAAAACCTTGTCAAATTACTAAAAAAAAGTCCCGTAATCCCATTTTACAAATATGTTACAGTTTTCCTTGTTTTTTAACAAAAAAAATTTTATCGATACATAATTTTTTTTTTTTATAAAAAAAAAACTTGTAAAATTACAAAAAAGCTCGTAATTTTTACTACCAATTCTCGTAAAATAGGAGGTGAAAAAACTTATTGTTAGTTAAGTTACGAGAAGTCCTTGTAATTTTTATCGCGTCAAAAGTTGTAAATTTACAATTTTATTGGTGAAAACCTTGCAGATTGTTTGTAATTTTACACGCTTATTTCCAATAAAATTGTAATTTTTACTAGAAACTCTCTTAAAATAGGAGGTGTTTTGTGTGATCGAAATTTACATTTTTTTTTATAAATTTACATTTTTATTGGTAAAACGTTAGTTATCCGCAGCCAAAATTTACGAAAAAATTTTAAATTTACAAGAAAAAATTATTTTTCACAAAGAATTCTAGTAATTTTATAATAAAAACAAAAATCTCGTAATTTTTACAAGGAATTCTCGTAAAAAAGGATATAGCAAAAAATCTTGTTAAGTCGCGAGAATTCCTTTTAAGTTTTATCGCGTCAAAAAAGCTGTAAATTTACAATTTTATTGGGAAAAAGCTTGAAAATTACAAAATTTTTTGGTAATTTTTAATAGGAATTCTCGTAAAATAGGAGGTAGAAAAAAAAATTATAAGCTTTTCTTATAATTTAACAAGTTTTTTTGTTAAGCGTATTTATGCAATATGCAATTTTTAATCTGTGCAACATGGTTCTGTTTCCAATTAAAGTGTCCACATGGTTCTATCTGCAAAACAATAAGGGCTTTTTTGGTAAACAAGGTTCTATCAGCCAGTTAGAACCTTGTTAACTGAATCTCAAACCAAAAACACGTAGATAGAACCTTGTTGAAATGAATATCTCAGAAGCTGTAAGAGATATAGAAAAACTGAGAACGCCAATCGAAAGAGCGTAGTCGCTTTAGTGCGATGCGATATATAACTCATTTTTGAAAAAAATGTCAGTTAGAACCTTGTTGTCCCAAGGTCGCGACCTACCGGCTGAAGTGGTAATTGTCGACGCCTTAGCTATCAGCGCCACCAAGGAAGAAAAATCTCGCCAACTAACGCTTGGTTTTGTAACGTTTCATTTTTATAAATACACAAAATATTTGTTTTCTACAAACACACACACAGCTTTTGGCAGAGCATTGTGACAGATCATAGGCACAAAATCAATATGTTAGCAGAATATTAATCAAAATTGATTTTAATTGTTGTTACTTGTTTATATAATTTAGCTAAGTGGCTAGAGACTAAGCTTCACGAACAACAGGTTCTATGTTCGAATCTCGGTGGGGATAAGTTAAAAAAAAAACATATACATTTTTAAAAATAGAAAATTGTAAATAAATAAAATAATAAAAATAAATAAAAATAAAAATAAAAAATAAATAAAATTTAAATAATAAAATAAATAAAAATAGAATTGAATAAAAATTTTTTTTTTATAGCCTATGAACTTTTTCATAGGTTTCTGGTTTCGATGAATTTGTTTCATAGATTCTATGAAGGGCATCATTGGCTCACTTCTAATGTTTTTTTTTTCATAGAATCAATGCACGTTTTCATATCCGTAATGAACAAAATTCTTTCAGTGTAGCTTATATCATTTTTAAAATAAGACACCAGCCTAAAAACATTATCATGTTAAAAAAATTCTGGACTAGATAGACCCATTTTTTAACTAAATAAAGTTAATCCTTATCTTCATCCGGTCTGCAAAAAACAAGCCCTTTTATTGCAAAAAGTTGATTTTTGGATTTTTCCAACATGTTTGCATATTTTTCAACCTCTGGCTCCTTGAGGTAAGCGATGTCCTACGAAGCTGATATCTAAAATCTAAAAAAGATGTGATTTACTAGACCTCACAAAGACGAAATTTAACAGAACCTTTACTGATTTTGTTTGCTAAGTTTTAAAAAGTTTTTGTGCAGATTTTCAGCAGATTATTTTGCTGGTTTAACAGATATTTTTTGTTATCTTTTTTGAGTATTTTTTAAATGTCGGCCTTGCAAAAATGAAAATCAAATGTCACTATCTGAAAATTAAAGTAGACGTATATAAATAGCTCCCGTTTAAATGCGTTACTAAATATGTTACACAAATTATAACTTTTTCGGCTTGCCAGTTTGTTGCTGCTTTTAAAGAAGAGAAGTTCTTCAGTTCATGCACGCAAACTTAACGATACAAAATTCAAAACCAAATTTGTTTTCATTTGCTTCATGTGTGTGTGCTTTTTAGGATATGTCTGTCGATTTTTGTAGTTTTTAAATTTGTTTTGTTATTTTGTTTTCTTATTATAAGTGTGAGTGTTGTGTTATTTTTGCATGCTATTCTTTGATGTGTGCCTATTACGACATGCCGCTTGTTTTTGTTCGTTCACATTAAGAATTTTATAAAGTTTTTAAATATAACCACGAATAAATATTTTTCCAATTTTACAAAAAAAAATATTTTTGAAAAAATATATTTTTACAGAAAACATATTATTTGGCTCAAACTAAGTGTAATTTTAAATTTTTTGGCTAAATCAACAATTTTCTCCGCCGAAATTAGCAGATTTTTCTGCTGAAAACAGCAGATTTTTCGGCTGAAATCAGCAGATTTTTCTGCTGTCTTGACAGATTTATCTGCTTATGTAACCCAGGCTATCACTACAGAAATTTAGCAAACCGTGTCTGCTAAAATCAGCAGATTTCTCATATGGCTCAAAATGGGTGTATTTTCAGCAGATTTTTCTGCTGATTGGACAGAGTTTTTATTTTGAGTGTACATATCTATACCCTACACCACCCTGTGGTACAGGGTATAATGACTATGTGTTGATGTTTGTAACTACCCCAAATATCGGTCATAGACTTTCTTTTAAGTTTACACTCAAAAAAATACGTTAGTAGATTTACTAATTTTTTTTTGCTAATGCTAGTTAGCTAACTTTTAGCAAATTTTTAGTTGAGATTAGCATGTTAGCAAAAAATTCTTGTAAACTTCATTTAGCACATTAGCAATTTTAAACAAACGTTGAACTAATTTCTTTTGCTAAGATTTGAAATTGAGTTGACAACATTTTTACAAGATTTTTTGCTAACATTAGCAAAAATAAATGGTAAATTTTTTTTTATTTTCAGAAAACTTAAAATGACTCTATCTCGGAAACTAAGCCAGATAGAGCAAAATGGAGGGCATTTTTGGTTCTTAGAATCTCCTTATTTTCGCGGGTCCTCTTCCCATGTGTGGACCCTAATGGGCCCTAATTTTGGATCCAAAAAAGTTAGCATTCCCGAAAATTTTAAAATGCTCATATCTCGGTAAATATTGCCGACGCAACAAAAAGTCCAAAAGCATTTTTGTAGCTCTCAATACGTAGAACAAGACCGCTCTCCGAGTAATATTTTTGAAGTTAGCGAGTTTTTTAATTCTCAAGACCCCAGTGGTCCCCTATAATCACGTATCTCAAAAACTAAGCAAGGTAGAGCGAAACGGACACAAATTTTGGATCAAAAACTATGACGATTTTTAAGGAACCCAACTAGGTCTAGGCCCATCGGGGTCTGGACCTATCGGGTCCGAACCCAATGGGGTCCTCAAATGTGTCAAAAAAAAAAAAAATTGTTAACTAAATATTGGCAAAACATTTTTGCTAACTTTAGCAAAAAAATTGTGGGTTCAAAATCAGCAAATTTTCTTGTAGATTTACAAGCTTTTTTTGCTAACATTACAGTTTTTTTTTTTTTGAGTGTACCGATCGACTCAGAATCACGTCTGTCTATCCATGTAAACGGTAGTATTACCAACGTTTGTTGATATTACAAACTTCCGTATAAGAGCACTTATAGTGAAAAAATTTATTGTATTCACAAATATGGGGGTCAATATAACAATTCGTTTTTTCTGTGTAACATTAATTTCTAAAAACCATGGTTGGTTACCGTTACCCTTATTATACCGTTACCGATTCAAAACCCTTTCAAATCGAATACCGTTACCGTTACCGATACCGCTAAAAATATTTTTAGAATACCGTTACCCTTACCGTTACCGTTATAATTATTAGAAGTTACCGGTATTGTACCGGTATTCAAAATTTTACCTGTTTTAAGGGATTTTAACGAACAAAAAAATAAAATCAAATTGCTAACATAATTTTAAATTTATAATTTGCAAATTATCATTAAATAAATGACAAAAATAATAATCATATCAAATCTATACTGGTTTTTGGGTCTATAAAATATTTTTAGCTTTCAGTTCTATCTTTTTTCAAATTTTTAACTAAATTAATAATACCGGTACGTACCGGTACGTACCGGTTTGGTTGGTTCGGTACCGGTACATACCGTTACCGAAACGATTTGAAAACACTTACCGTTACCTTTACCGAAATAAATAAAAATTAGATACCGTTACCCTTACCGTTATTCGTTTCGGTAACCAACCTTGCTAAAAACTCATGAAAACAGGAAATAAATTTGATTAAAGTTTTGTTTGTAGGTGGTTAACGTGTACTTTGGTAAGTCAATAAAATCTAATTGTAATTGGTCTCTCTTTGGCCGCAATTCCCATCTACAAATTTTCTTAAATCGGTCTATTCGCAACAAAAAGGAGCATATTTAAATTTGGTTTGTGTGAGTTTTGTACACTAATTAAAGATCTAACTAAAGATAGCTAAAATCGGTCCATGTTAAGACTTGGGACCCATTTCCGGAAAACACTAGTTTAGGGTATTATATGGTCGGTCTATAATTTTCTTGCCGGTTTTCCATATGTATGTTTACATATTTGGAATATGGGACCTACAGTTTGATGCCAAATACGAACGGCAACATGAAGTGCTAATCGTAGCACATAATTCTATTTGAGAGGATTTATTACTTCCGTACCAAAAAGGTGAGACTGCTAAAAATGTTTTAAAATAAATGTATTTTATACTATTGGATATTTCTGACTGAACATGTAGGCCGTTGACATTAGTTGCTGTATTCCTTTAGTATAGATATGATAAAAATTAAATCCCAGGATATTCGAAAACAAAACCAAATACTAAAATTAATTTATCCCCGTGTCTATTATTAAAAAAAGAAAATATATTTAAAAAAACACAACACCAGAAAAAAGTTTATGTTTATTCATTTAAAAATAAAAATAATATAAAATCGATGGCGAAACATAGACAATAGGGGTATAACTAAAAACTAATTTTGCACTGCAGTGTTTGCAATGTTATAACGATAATATAAAACTCGTTGGTAGCATGCTAGCCTATGAGTCTGGGGGTCTTGGGTTCGATTCCCACCAGAGGCCTTGGTCTGTTTCGCTACAACGAGACGAAGGTCATTGTTACCAGTTCTCGGTTGGGTAAAATTAGTATATGATTTGTAATTATATGGTTATTCTATAAAATAAAAAATAAATAAAATAATATAAAACGTGCTCTTGGGAATTTTTTGAAAAAAAAATCTTCAGCAACAACTGAAATATACATTTTATTTACGTTGATTCGAAGCCCGCAATTTTCGGTTGGTTGGCTGTCCATTTTTATTTCCATATCAGACCTTTTTGTTGAGAGAAACACAATGTCATCAGCATATGTGAGTTCTTCAAGGTGGCCAAACATGCACCCACAAATATCACGTTGACCATAAAGTGATCTGTTTAAAATATCATCTAGAAGGTCTCCTTTTTTTAGACTTTAATAAGTATTTCCTGTTACCATTCATCAGGTAATCTTTCATCTTGCCATATTAACTGAAAATGTGGGTGTAGGGCACGCGCGGGAGTTTCTAGGTCGGCTTTTGAGGCTTCCGACGGGACGTTATCTATACCTTCGGCTTTTCCAATCATTAATTGTTTTACAGCATTCATAATTTCTTCCATGGATGGCGGGCTTGTGCTGATGGGTGTTTCTTCTGAAAGTAGTACTTCAGGCATATTATCGGGTGACGTCGTTGAGGCAGGAGGAGGCTCCGAGTTGTTTTAAGAGTGGGCTGTTAGCATTTCACCTGATCTACTTCATTTCTTATCATAGTACCGGTGTGGGTCAGGATTAGGGTTGCCAGATACTAGAAGTCAAATAACTGGAAAATGACAAATTTTCAGCTGGATTTTGAAAAAATAACTGGACCCATACATATTTTTTTTTTTATAATTTAAAAAAAAATCAACCGATTTTCATATGTGAGACAATTTTTTTTTTATTTTGGACTACTTTTAAAATATAACATGAATTAAATGACCGTCTCTATTGGCCACGGCAAAATGTACCATTCTATTTCGAGCATTTCGAAATGTAGATGTCGTCAATGGTCTGAGTGGTCAAATCTGTAAATCTGTGTGACTAGTTAAAATTTCCTGGACGTAAGATGTCAAAAAAGGGCGACAATAAATGACCCTCATTTGCAGTTTTGACCCCTCCAGACTTATTTTTTGGGGTTATTTGAAAAGCAAAATGTACGAAAAAATCCTCAGATCATCGAGCTCAAGGAAAACATTCGTGCCGAAATCAGTGTCCGAGATGTTCAAAAAAGTAATGAAAAAGGAAGTGAAAATGTAGCAAAAAAACACATTTTTTCGTAGCCAAAAGATACATTTATCTTTTAATTGTTAAAATTAAAGAAATTCTTTTTTAACTGGACAAATTATATTTTAACTGGAAACTGGACCAGACCCAAAATAACTGGAAAATCCAGGCCATTCCAGGCCGTCTGGCAACCCTAGTCAGGATGCATTGGAACATTTTCCTGTCAGCTTCCTGGTAATTTGGTGTGGGCAGCGGAGATTGTTTACCCGGGATGCATTTTATGCCTGCGTGGCAACGTCTTCTGGCTACATTCATTTATCATTACGTCAGGACTGTTTAACTTGTTTTTGTAATGCTACATATTGAAGATTGTATATATTTCTGGATGAATCCGTTTGAACTTGCTCTCTTTTGATTTTTACTTCTCTGCGTTTTTCACTTAGATCCAATGAGTTGTTGCTTATCCATTCTAATTTTCAATGTCATTGGGGTTTTAGAATCTAAATTCTTGGTATATACAATTTTTTTTAGATGTTTCGGAAATATCCGAGGAAACTTCGATTCGTAGCAATCAAAAAAAGAGCAGGTTAATTAATTTTAAAGAGTGCTATTTTACTACCAGTGCCAGGGCTGGCAAGCAGGACTCTGAATACCTCTAATATTTAAAAATCCACTTAGCCTGTGTTGTAGGGTTTCTATTTGGGAAAAATATTTTTCAAAATATTTTTCCTGAAATCCCGGGATTTTTTCTTCGGGAAATTTCGGGAATTCGTCGCTAATTTTTTTAAGAAAAATATATTTAAATCATACATTTTTAACACAATTTTAAATGATTTATAAAAAATAACATTAAACTTAAAAAAAAAAAAAATAATAAAAAACTAGTGAGAATATGCTTCAGCTTGCATATTACTTATCAATCAATTGCCTTGCTCGTCTTCGGTTGAGTACGAGCTACCTCTATACTGGGCATAGGCAGTCTATAACTTGTTTCCATCTTTGTCGATGTTCGGCCAGATCTTTGAGCTCTCCGATGTTGTTGAAGTTGCGTCCAATACTATCTGATATGGAATTTATTTCTTGCATTGTAGATCGTCGCCAGGTGTTCTTTGGCCGACCCCGTTTTCTACTTCCTTGTGGGTTGTAGATAAGGGCGTAGTTGCAAACTTCTTCAGATGGCTTGCGTAGGGTGTGACCGATCCAACCAAATTTTCTTTTACAGACTTCAATATTAACGTCCCTCACGTCTGTTCTTGTCCACAGTTCTTCATTGGTGATGGTGCGGGGCCAAAATATATATTCTTCTGTAATTATGCTGCCTAGATATTGGAATTCTTCAACACGTTCAACTGAAGTTTGTAAAAAGTTAAGGGGTTCTACAGATCCGGGGTTAATACGCATTTCTTTTGTTTTTGAATTGTTAATTCTTAGACCAACCTTACTTGATTCTTCTGATATATCATCCAGCTTTCCTTGCATATCACATAGCCTGTGAGAGAGTTCGAACTTGTCATCTGCATAATCAAGTGATTCTAGGCGGACATCTGGCCTGATGGGATTCCAAACAATTCCGCGTGGTTTTTTTTTCATTTGCGCGTTTGGAATCAGCGTCCATAACAATTAGAAACAATAGTGGTGATAGCAAGCAGCCTTGTCTTACGCCGGAAATGGTATTAAATGGCTCGGACATTTGACCTTCGTGAATAACAGAGCATTGGCAACTCTCATAGCTGCTTCGTATTACAGAAATTATCTTTTGTGGAACTCCAAAATTCTTCAGTTCAGCCCAAATACACTCTCTATGAATAGAGTCGAACGCTTTCTCATAATCAATAAAAAGGATATATAACGACGATCGCATGTCTACCGCTTGCTCAATTATAATTCTTAGGGTGTTGATCTGATCGACGCATGATCTACCACTTGGAAAACCTGCTTGTTCGGGGCGCAGCTCCTTGTCAACGTGTTTTATCATTCGTTCTAGAATAATCTTCATAAAAACTTTCATGACAACACAAAGAATGGTAATGCCTCTCCAGTTGTTGTAGTCTGTTGCATTACCTTTTTTTGGCAATTTTACAATTATGCCCTGCAACCAATCCGTAGGGAATAACTCTAAATTCCATATTTGATGAAACAGTGGATGAAGTATATTGGAAAACATGTTTGGATTTACTTTGAGTATTTCTGCTGTTATATTATCCACACCTGCCGCCTCTCCGTTCTTCAGAGTAACAATGGCATCCAAAATTTCTTGTTTAGATGGTGGATCAGTTCTTATGGGGAGAATGTTTTGCTGATTTGAATGGGTGATATGAATACCCTCTCGTTGCACGTTGAATACACTAATAAAGTGTTCTTTACATCGTTTCAGTTGGTCATCAACGTTGGTAATCAATTTTCCATCTAGGTTTTTAACGGGGACTGATTTCTTTTTTGATGAACCTGCTATCTGTTCAGTAATTTTAAATAAGTCTCTCATGTTATGCACTGCTGCTGCATTTTCAGCTTCTGCCACCATATTGTCCATCTGTTCTTTTTTATCCTCCTTTATAGCTCGCTTGACTTGTTTATCCATCTGACTATATTCTTTTTGAGCTAGTTTTCGTTCATTTGCATTCTTCAGGGAGTTGATTTTATTTTTAAGTTTTGCACGTTTGTCAATAATGTTCCATGTTTGTGGTGAAATAAATTCTTCTTTTTTATTACATGCTCTCCCAAAACCTTCTGCGCAGGCTTCAATTACAATGTTGCTCGTTACTGTTCGTTGTGACTGTTTCCTTAAATTTGTTGTTAAGTAGTTCCGAGAACATACTACGATGTTGTGGTGATCTTAATTTATCTGTGTTATATTTTACTCGGACATGTTTTTCGTGCTTGCGCACATTCTTGATATTAAATCGCAACTTCCCAAACAGAAGATGATGATCGGAACCAATATCTGCTCCTCTTCTGTTACGTACATCACAAAGGCTATTATTCCATTTGGCGCTGACGCAGATATGATCAATTTGGTTCTCGGTGTTGTTATCAGGCGCTTTCCAGGTAACTTTATGGGAGTTCTTGTGTGGAAAAATTGTGCCACCAATTTTAAATTCATTCATTCCGCATAATTCAACAAAACGTTCACCGTTGTCATTCATAACTCCGATTCCGTGCACTCCCATTATATGCTGAAGATCAACATTATCAGAGCCTACTTTCGCATTGAAGTCTCCCATTAAAATCTTTAGGTCGGATTTTACAGTTTTTGCTAATGTGGTATTAACACTCTCCGCCGCCTCCTCGGTGGGAGCGTAGCATTGAATAACAGTAAGATTTTTGCTGCGGCCTTTAAACCACATCGTCATTATACGATCATTAATAAATTTTTAGTCAATAACAGCATTACGGAACTAATTATTGACCAAAATACCAACACCATATTGGTGTATGTCATCTTCGTTAGGCATGCCGGACCAGTACATAACATGACCATTATTTGACCACTCTGGTTTCACCTGACTTCACTCATTCCAATGAACGACATCATATATTTCTCCAGAATTTTACCAGCCTGTGCTAGTCTACCAGCCTTATATAGCGTCTGTACATTCCATGTGGCAAATCGTAGTCCTTTTTCAATGCATAGGGTCGTCATCGAATTTCTTCATTTATAGACTTTCTGGGGATAATTTGGTTTTCAGATACGACGGGTTATCAGCCTATCGCTCCTAGCCTGATGATGGGGCTGCCATCTCAATATTACTTAGGCCTTATAATTATTTTTCTTTAATCTATTGTGTGACAAAATACGGAATGAAACTGATCTTCATTTCGAAGGTTGGTTGGAAATTGGCAAAAGTTTTCTTTATCTAAAATTCCAATTGGTTTAATTAAATTTAGTATTTCATATTTAGATCAACAATCTTTAAAGTGCTTAAACAAAAAAATATCAATATTTTAAAGAATATAAAACAAACCTGATTTTCAGCTGAAAATTTCAAAAATTTTCCAAAAAGTTGTAACAAACACATTTGTTGTAAAATTTTAAAATCGGGTAAGTTATACATACATATTTTCCGAATTGTGAAAAATTTTGTATGGAGTGGAAATACGTCAATGCAAATACTACAACTATGATAAGGTCCAACATCTCTACAAAAATTAATAGTTTTTATTTGTTCAAAATTTGTTAAAATTAAAAAATTCCCGGGAATTCCCGGGAATACGATTTTTTTAAAACGCTTTCCCGGGAATTGAAAAAGTCCGGGAATTTAGAAACCCTACTGTGTTGTCACTTGATTTTTTTCAGATTTTCTCATTGTACAACAATTATTATTTCTCAGAAATAATTAATATGGACTCAAACCGAACTAAATAAAAATTCAGTTATTTCAAAATAATGTTGTTTGGTTACAACCCTAATAGACAGTTTTATGATTTTTTTCCATAACATACGATAGATTTTCTTAATTCTCGAGTGAATTCACATCAAAGGCCATTATTGAATACTGTATGGTTATAGATTGAATAGGCTAAAATACAAAAATGTATTGTTGTGAGTGTATGTGTGCGAATGAGTGAGTGAGTGTGTGTATGTTTCTACTACTTTATTTATGGTTGAGCATAAAATTGATAAAGTAAGTGGGCATCAGTTGCAAATAATACGAAAAAATATTTTTAAACAAAAGCCATTATTTACAGGTGCTGCCCAGTGAAAGTGACAATCGAACAGGTTTACTTTGATTAATGAATTAATGAGGTGAACTTTTCACCTGAACGACGTTTTACACACACTCCCACGTAAACATTTATAGCAATGCGAAAATGAAGGAAATTCAAACATAAGCCGTTCTATACAAACTTGTTTACGATGCATGTTGTTGGTGGCAACCTTTTCTGTAGGGGTCTTCATTTACACATTTTCTGTTCTTGTGTGATGGTTCAAAGGTTGCCACTAGCAGACTTTTCATAACATTCATACATGCATACATATGTATGTATATTTAGAGAGACAGGTATAAAGAAACAACATAAATTTACCTAAAATATCCTTATACATATTTCCAATAATACAAAACTCACACAGCCATACATAAGTAAATACCCAATACACTCAAAAAAATATTACATTTACGAATCGTAGTTGTTCTACAAAAGACATTAGCTATTTAATATTTCTGTAAGTTAAGCTTTGAATTGTTTTTGTTTTAGAGAACATTTTTCACTTATTCTGTGGAGTCTTCAAAATGTTATTCCTTAATAACCGTTTAACTCACCACTGACAACCGTTTAATTCACCACTGACAAGGAAGGCCTTTCACAGGGCACCCATCGATTGTCCTGAAACTTGAATATGGGAATGAGCGGGAAAAAATAAAGTTACTTGTTTTTTTAGGTGCCCAATCTCAAATTTCAAAAAGGGTTGCCACCTTAGAAAAATTAAAGGTTTTCGGGAAAATCCGTATAAAAGACGAACTAGCAGGAATTTCGCTTGCAGGAATTTCGAAACTTGAATATGGGAATTAGCGGGAAAAAATAAAGTTACTTGTTTTTTTAGGTGCCCAATCTCAAATTTCAAAAAGGGTTGCCACCTTAGAAAAATTAAAGGTTTTCGGGAAAATCCGTATAAAAGACGAACTAGCAGGAATTTCGCCAAACGACAAAATACGTGCCAGCTTAATTTTGATAGAGATTATTATATATGCTTTTGGTGGTCGTACATATATAATTCTCCATATAAACTACCATAACGATTTTACATTTTTGACAAAAACGAACTTATCGAATGTCCGCATTTGGACACGACCGATACACCATTGGATAGGCCTTCAAAAAACCTTTCGACCTGTATAAAATGTTCACATAGTTTCTTTTGAAGAAATAGGAAAAATCCTCAAAAAACGAAAAAAAAATATCGTTTTTCCCCCTCCCCTTTGACCCGCTAAATGTGAGATTGGCCAACTATAAAAAACAGGTAAATCTTATTTTGCTCCCCTCTTTCCTATATGCAAGTTTTAGGACAATCGGTGGGTGCCCTGTGAAAGACCTTCCTTGGGAGTTAAACGGTTTTTGATGTCTTATGTAAAAAAAAAGTTTGCATACTTTTAGGCTTAACGACAAGATTGGTACTACGAATGATTTTCGACATTTTTAGCAAAGTTTCTACGATATCGTCTAAAAAAATTGATTGCCAAAAAATTAAAGAGTCGGGTCGTAGAGTCGCAAGATTTATAATTTAAAATATATGATTTTTTTCTTACAAAGAAATAAAAATAATATGAAAAATGTTATTGTGCCAATTGGCCTTCAGCAAAACAAGATTTTGTATACAGCAATCCTATATCGCTCATTTGCCAAAATAGTGACAAAGCTCAAAAATTATTTTGTAGTAAACGTATCAAAAGTTCTTAATTTAAAATGGGTTTCCTTTGAAAAAGGCAGGTACATAAAAAATGTATTATTGGGATATTCTCTTCTCAGGCAGTGAGTTTAAGAGATGTTAATCAATCAATGGCATCAATAAGTAAAAATCACATTTTTTTAGTTATGTCACTATTGTAGTAAATAAGCGATATTTTACACGATTTAAATTTAAAACAAACAAGAAAATTATATTCGGTCAAGACCGGCCATATGATACCCTACACCAGTGTTTTCCGGAAAATGGTTCCCAAGTCCAAACACGGACCGATTAGATCTATATTTTGTTAGATCTTCAAGTAGTATAGAAAACATACACCAACAAATTTTTGAGTGAAATTTGCTTATTTTTGTTGCCAATATTCATATTTTACTGAATATCGGGCGAAACTTTTCTATGGGTCTAATTGTAAGTCCAAAAATGGTCCACTTATATTCAGAATTGAAAAGAACACAAAAGCATGCGTTTAACACCTACAAACAAAATATTGATGAAATATTTCCAATTTTTATGAATTTTGAGAGATTTATGTGAACATCGGGAGGGTAGTTTGAACTGGTCTGACAAATTATTAAGGGACGTTTGCATGGACCGGTTTTTTCCAATTTCAAAAAGCATCGTCCTTGGGTCAAAGCTTAAGTTTAAAATTTTATACAATTCGATTGATAATTGCGACCTGTATCCTATGCTTTTATGCTTTTTACATGACGATTTTAGTTCACACATATGCTTCATCTCATTTACTCTATTGTCTAAAAAAGTTAGAGCGAAAACAATTAAATCGATTGCGAAATAGTTTAGGGTACTGACAAAGATAATGGAATGAATCTTCCACTGTCTCTTCGTCCCCACACTATCTGCACAAGTCATCTCTAATCAATTTAAACCTACATACTTCCTTAGATCAGCTTTTTCTATATGAAGAAGCGTTCTTTGAACATTTTTCCACCGGTTGACCACAAAGCCTTCGTTTGGATACAGTCGTGCCAGCTTTCCCATTTGGAATCTTTTTGGCGTTCAAAATTTTTCTTGACTCCACCACCTGTTTCCTGTTGCATCTTTGATCCATCAGTGCACCCCTCAATTTGATGTTCCCCCACAGAATTCCCTAAATGGTACTTCAATTTAAAAGCTTTCATTCCATGCAGTATGATGAGTCATATAGTCAGTCACTCAGTCCTTATATCGGTGGTTTCGTATGAGTTTGTGTGCCCATAGTCTCGCACCCTTGGTACACGATTTTGTCTCAGTATTAGCTATGTCCCTGGTGTGTATTCCTGGATTTATAGGTCCAAAGGTGGCTAATCCAGAATCCTACAAAGAGCATATTTTTCTCAAACTACGTTTTAAGTATAAAATTTGTTCGGTGTTACCTTCCAAAGAATTGATGGGATTTCAACACACTCACATACAAAAACAGTATCATAAATTGTTTGGAGCGTATTTAAAAATCAACGAGGATTGGTTTATATAAAATTTCTCATTTTTATACACTCCGAGAAAATTAATCAGTTTTCTATATAGATAATGCTCACACTTTTGTCACCTTAAACAGAAGGAAAGTTTTAGACATTACTTTGATAAGCGAAAAGCACTCGCACATGATTTCAAATGAACGTCTCAGATCACTTCTTGCTAGTATTTTCTTTAAGTGTAAGAAGTCAGAGGAAATCGACGTATCTCAATCGAAAAACAAAGTGGGAGCTGCATGTCGATACTCTCTAATGGTTTCTCCCAAGTGTTCCGCTGGTTATTAACAACTTCGAGGACATTGAATATGCCGCAAAAACGCTGACAGGGTCGATTAGTGTTGCGAAATCAATTGTACGTAAACCCTCTATAAGGTGTGGGGAGCTAAAGTGGTAAACCTGCTTGGTGATAATCTGACAGTACACGATCTGTGTGTGTCTAAAACTGTTTAACGAGGCTAAAAGATCATTTACCTGGTCTGTGTACAATGCCTCTTTAAACAGTTTTAAAAATTTGATATGGACGGCGAAACAACAGTCCTGAAGGGACTTCTTTTTCAGGGACCAGTTGCCTTCGCAAGTTCTTTTCGAACACTCCCTCAGCGCCTAGCTATATCCAAAACAAAGACCGCAGTTGGACTACCAGCGCCAAAGAGCCCCTTGACGAACTTGTGAATGCGCAGTTTCCTGGTGTCTCTAATACCTGTTACGCCTGAGCCACAGTACATGAGTAGTAGTAAAGCAGGGATGCATTTGATGTGAGCAAGACTTTGTGACAGCAAACGGTGTAATTTTTGACGTTTCGCACAAAACGTAAACAAACAACACAAATACATACACAACAGCGCTCACATACATTCACACGTACACTAGGCAGCAATGATTATTCTGTGCTAATAACCATGCCACCATATTGGAAAGTACGCCATTAGCATCACTGTTTGCATACTACTCATTTTGTGTGGCCTTAACCCTGGGTTGTCAAACTGCCCATTTGGAAGGATTGACTACGTTGGGCCATCAGGAACATCGCACTCTACAAATTACCGGGTCCCAGCTGTCCTTCAATGGAACTACGATCGAATTATACCATGGCTTGTCTAGGAAATTAACTACCTCTGAGATAGTCGTCATACCAAAGAACTATAGACCGATCAGTCTCTCCTCGTTTCTGCCGACTAATCCCTTAGGATGTCTATCAATCTAGAGTTACTATCTGCCTGCTATAATGCCTACAATACGGACAGGTCAGTGTAGACGGCACTACACTCTCTTGTTGGATATATCGAGAGGTCCCTGGAATACAAGAAGTACCCTTTGGCTGTCTTTCTTGACAAAAAAAAAATACAACTTAAGGATGGACAATACCAGATTTTTTATGAATCTGTTGTTATTAGGTCAACTCTTGGCAGGTCAGTGGTGACCAGAGCTGCAGTACGTGGTACTCCGCAGGGCTGAGTTCTATCACCAGTTCTGTAGAGCCTGACCATAAATACCAAATATCAAATATAAAAATAAATACCAAATATCAAATAGGATGACGTGGGCCTAAAGGCCGTTGCTCTGTGCCCAAATATGCTTTGGTCATAGGAGGTCACCGCTTTTTTTATCAGATCAAGCTTCGGAATTACGCTTTATTCATCCAGCACGAGGTATAAAATTCAAAAAAGGTTGTCATTAGACGGACCAGCCCAATAAACGTTAACTTACAAGGGAAGTCTCCTAAGTATCACCCGCGGATCTTTATGGAATTGGTTTTATTTTGTAGAGCAGAAAAAATAAAGGGTCACGTATTTTTTTTTTTTAGCGGCCCAAATTCATATTTAGGGGGTAAAAAGGACTTACAAGGGAAGTCTCCCTAGTGTCACCCGCGGATCTTTATGGAATTGGTTTTATTTTGTAGATCAGAAAAAATAAAGGGACACGTATTTTTTTTAGCGGCCCAAATTCATATTTAGGGGGTAAAAAGGAGGGGGGAAGACAAGGCCATTTTTCAGTTTTTTTCGTTCATCTCCTATATTATGCAAAGAAACCTAGTCATGTTACATACCAAATGAAAGGTCTTTGGAAAACCTATCTACGTGTGCTAAGAACGTGTCCAAACATGCACAACTTTTCGTCATATTGAGTAAAACACCAAAATTTTTGGACATTTTTGTTAATAAGTCGAAAAATATTAACTTCTTTGGCCCGTTGTTAGCACCACGAGATAGGTATTTTTAATACCTTTAATCTGATACCACACATGCCTATATTAATTTTGTTAAAATAGTCGTAAATCGTAAAAAACTGAAAAAGGTCAATTTCCCCCCACACAAGTCGACCCACCCTAAAAATGAGTTTGGGCCGCTAAAAAAAATACGTGTCTAATTAATTTTCGTTCTTAACAACATATCCAAATTTCATGAAGATCGGAGGGTGACACCAGGGAGACTTCCCTTGTTAGTCATGTTACATACCAAATGAAAGGTCTTTGGAAAACCTATCTACGTGTGCTAAGAACGTGTCCAAACATGCACAACTTTTCGTCATATTGAGTAAAGTACCAAAATTGTTAGCACCACGAGATAGGTATTTTTAATACCTTTAATCTGATACCACACATGCCCATATTAATTTTGTTTAAATAGGCGTAAATCGAAAAAAAAACTGAAAAAGGTCAATTTCCCCCCATACAAACCGACCCCCTCTAAAAATGAGTTTGGGCCGTTAAAAAAAAATACGTGTCGAATTAATTTTCGTTCTTAACAACTTATCCAAATTTCATGAAGATCGGAGGGTGACACTAGGGAGACTTCCCTTGTTAGTAGAAGACGACACACTAGTTAGCATGTTTCCTTGTACATACAATACAAAAGCTACGCAAACTCATTGATTTTAGAAAATCAAAAACCTGAAAGACTTTTAAGGTCATAAGGAGATCCTGAAGGGCTCGTTACTCAACTGGTAACGCAACAAAAGTAGTTCCTTTTTTTTATGTGGCAATACATATTTACGATTACTGAACAAAGTAACATCTTACGTGAAAATCAAATGCATTTTGATTGTCACTTAAAAATCTACCGCGTACGTGTTACTTTACCAGTTGACCAACGAACCCTTAAGGGGAACAAACTTTTAGTGTCTCTTAATCGGAATGATTACAGACTTCTGACAACGGGTCATTTTCCAAAAAGAACAATTCAGTTAGGTATTGGTCGCGTTCAACAGAGAACCGGTCCAACTGCTCCATGTTTAAAACATACATTTTTTTTAGATCACTGTGTATTGCAAACACCAACAAATGTTTTCGAAAAGTTTTCTTTAGTAAATTTAAAATATGAATGTTTATACATACATTTTTACCTACATACTTATTTATCTGTGTGGGTGAACAAGTATGACTGTGTATGTGACTAGAGTGTAAGCATAGTGTAAATGTTTCTTTAGAATTTGGCTTTACGTAAACAGGTAAGGGCATTCAAGAGCTACTACCACCCCAAAAGTATACCCCAGCCAATGTTGAATGAAATTTTTCTGCTGCTGACGGGATTTCCAGATGAGAGCTGTGATTGTAAATGTAACGCCATTATCGTTTCATTGTGTATTTTTGGCCTTTGGGAATAAATTAAATTCGACAGCATACAGAGAGAACTACTTCTTGTACATGTTATTACTACGACATGCACATCCATCGGCAAATACTACACAAACATTTTCACATTTATACATATAACATGCTAACATTTGTAGCTGCTAGCAATATGTGTGCGTGTGAATGTGTTAATTTCATATATTTGTAATTCTATGTCCAAAGAACAGTATTTCTAAAACCGGGTTTTGTTAAACATATTAATTTACGAATACTTTAATGTATTTGTTATTATATAAACTTATCGAAATGCAATTCTGTTTTTAAAAAAATAAAATAATAAGTAATTATTTTTTGTTGGCAATCTAACGTGAAAATTAAAATATTTTGATTTTCTGGTAAATAATTCCCCGTGATGGCACGGAGCTTAGAGTCTGTGACTTATAGCGTTCGTTTCACTTTTCAAATTTTTAAAAATCTTTATCCGTTCAGGAGTTGTAGCGTGTCAAAGTTTTATTTTCTCTTTTTGTTGTAACTTTTAAGTGACATCACTTACAACCAAGAGAGTTGTCGACTTTAAAAGAATTCATTGCACTGATTTATATTTTGGTCCTCTTCATTACCTAGTAAATTTGAGAACAAAAGAAAGTTGGTACTAAAGAAAAGCATAATATAAATTAGTGCAATGTTAGCTTTCAACATCTTGTGGTCGATTTTGTTTGTAAGTGATGCCAGTTAAAAATTACAGCAAAAAGAGTCAGAACGTTATAAAGCGGCCTTATGCATTACAGTGTTAAAAGAAAATGACGCTGGATTGGTCATGTCTTGCGAAGGCCACTTAATGGTTCAACAGGAAATACTATTAAATAGAATCCTCACGTTAGCAGAAGAAGTGGAAGACCATCACACACTTGGCGTTCCGAAATAGAATTAGAAGCTGACAGAGCGAACAAGAACGAAACTAAGGCACTAGCATTGGATAAAATTATGTTTGTTATAGGAACGATAGGAACCTATATATGTATGTAGGTGTATATTATTTTTTGGTCTGATCTACTACACCAGTTACAGATGAAATTCGTAAAAGATCAATTGTAATTCGAAGATTCTACTTGTAATTCGAAGATTCTATTTGTAATTTGAAGATTCTACTTGTAACTCGAAGATTCTATTTGTAATTCGAAGATTTTATTTGTAATTCGAAGATTCCATGTGTAATTCGACGATTCCAATTGTAATTTGAAAAAGATCAGTTGATATTTTTCGAATTTCAATTGGAATTTTCGAATTAAAATTGGAATCTTTGAGTTAAAAATAGAATCTTCGAATTACAAGTGGAGTCTTCGAATTACAAATGGAATCTTTGAATTACAACTGGAATCTTCGAATTACAAGTAGAATCTTCGTATTACAGTTGATCTTTTACGAATTACATATGTAAATGGTGTAGATTCAAAGAGGTATACAAATACTACACCATTTACAGATGTACTTCGTAAAAGATCAATTGTAATTCGAAAATTATGCTAATAATTCAAAGATTCCATTTCGTAATTCGAAGATTCCATTTGTAATTTTAAGATTCTATTTGTATATTCCAATTGCAATTCGAAGATACCAAATGAAATTCCAATTGTACAAAAATACTACACCATTTACAGATGTAATTCGAAAAAGATCAATTGTAATTCGTAAAAGATTAATTGTAATTCGTAAAACATCAGTTTTAATTCGAAAAAGATCAATTGCAATTCGTAAAAGATCAATTGTAATTCGTAAAAGGTAAATTTTAATTCGAAGATTCCAATTGTAGTTCGAAAAAGATCAATTGTAATCTTTTTCGAATTACATTTGATATTTTACGAATTACAATTGATCTTTTACTGTTTACAATTGGAATATTCGAATTACAAATGCAATCTTCGAATTATAAATAGAATCTTCGACTTGCAAGTAGAATTTTCGAATAACAATTGATCTTTTACGAATTACATCTGTAAATGGTGTAGATGCAAAGAGGTACAAAAAGTACTTACCAGTGCTTCCCATTGTAGTTACACCCAAAATGATAACTTTGTTAAATTATAAAGAAACTCTGCTACGAGCGGATTACTCAATGAAGAGTTAGCTGCTAACTGCCGATTAAACGTCAACGCAGGTTTGTATCAAGGGCGAGTAAAACTCACTGTTTTTGGGAACGAAAGATCAGCAGCCATATTTAAGGTTACCATTAGCCACGTGGGAGAGTTATGGCCTGGAGCCCAACTGGAGGTCGTTAGCAAACATGATATCCCGTCTCAGCCCAGAGCTCATGCAAGGATTCCGATGGTTACAAGTGACACTGAGGTCTTTCTGAAAACGATTCGGGTCTACAATCCTGACCTTCCAGCTCAGTATTGCCAGATTGGGTCAGATGGAGGGCGCTCGTCGTCAAGAATTTGTCTTTGTTAATGTGGAATCACTTTAGCCAGGACTGACGTCATTTTGAGATTTGGCTTATTTCATGTCAGAGTCAATATCTACAAGGGCGACCAGAAGCATATTTTAGATGCAGCCAAGCCAGATAAGCCAATAACTCGAAGGTTCCTACACATAAACCTCCATCACAGTAAGGCAGCCTCAGTTGCACTCTTCTACGCCTGACGACAGGAGCAGTTGAATTGGTTTTAATACAGGAGCCTTGGTGTGGGGATAAAGTTTGCAGATTAAGGGCATACGGGTTTAAGTTGATGGTTGCCAAGGGGTTAGACTCACCAAGGACCTGCATCATGGCGAAAAATAGCTTAAATATATTCTTTTTATCAACTTTTAGTGATATGGATGTTACAGCGGATAGCTTGGAGCTTAATCGGATGTATATTTGAGTCGCCTCTGCGCATTTTCCCAATCCAGTCCCATTACCTCTAAAGAAGGTTAGCGGTCTGATTCGGTCTGATTGCTGAACTAGCAGCAGCTTTTGGAAAGGAATCCCGAGTCAAGTAGCGCTTCCAAATGTGCTGAATTCATGCATGATTCTCTAAGGCGATGTCCCACTTTAGAGCGCTAGTTGGATACACAGAAAAAGCGCTCTTAAGATGCACTGAAATCACGTGTCTTTAGAGCGCTGATTAAAGCATACTTTTATAGCGCTGATTAAGCGCTATAAAGATGCAGTGAATTCATGTATCTTTTCAGAGCTAATTTAAGCAGAATAAAGATTTCATGATTCATTTTCAAGATTCATGTATCTTTTAAGTGCTGATTTAAATTTCTTAAATACAATTGGAAATTTTTGTAATATAAATGGAAATTTCTGAAATATAAGTGGAAGTTTCTGAAATAAAATTTAGGAAATATAATTGGAAAATTTTTGAAATATAATTGTAAATTTTTGAGTTATAAATGAAAATTTCTGAAAAATAATTGGAAATTTTTGAAATATAATTGGAAATTTTATAAATATAATTTAAGTTTCTAATATATGATTGTAAGTTTTTCGTAATATAATTTGAATTATTTGAAATTAAAGTGGAAATTGTGTAGTCAAAAATAGTTTTTAAAAATACTGAAAAATATTTTAAAATCTGCAAACATTTTTTTGAAATTTGTAAAAATTTTAGCAACATTTTTTTGATTAAAAAAAAATCTAGATAAATTACAAGAATAAAGTTGTAAGAAAGAGAAAAAAATGTAAAAATGAGATAAAAAACATACCAATAAATGAAAAAATATGCAAAAAAAGTTAAAACAAATATATGTTAATTTTTGTGTTTTTTCGTTATCAGACTGTGTTTAATCCAAATCGGTTTATTCTTTGAAATAACAAAAAAGCATTTGCTGTTTTTTGGTCATCATCATTCAAAATGTGTTAAAGATGTTATGATTGAAGCACTCTTTGCAGCGCTGATAAATGCGCAATAATGATGCAGTGAAATCATCTGTCTTCGTCCAAAACTCATACTTTTTCATTCAAAAAGTGTTAAAAATATTAAGAAGAAAAGCAAGTGTGAAATTTTATCAAAAAATAATTTTAAATTGTAAGTTTTATATAAAAAATCTTAAAAAAAAATTAAACTTTTTTCCCCTTACTTTTACTGCATCCTTAAGAGCGCTCTTTGGATGCGCTTCGGTATGCTATAAATAGATGCTGTGTCGCCAAAATCTCGATTTATTTCTGCTGGGAGAGACCAGTTAGCAGTGTGCTGTGATACTAATGCACATCATTCGATATGACGAAGTACAGATACAAATGATATAGGCGAGTTACTTTTGGAGTTTTTATGAAGCACTAGCCTGTATATTTGAAACAGAGTTAGTAAAAATATTTTCGTTACAAGTAGGCGGCTAACACTTGTATCAGATACATTGTCTGAAAGAATTGATGACTGGAGAGTTTTAGAAGAACATTCTTTCTCAGATCATCGCTACATTCAATTTTTACTCAGGGAGCGTGGCCCGGTTAAGGCAGTCTCTAGAAATCTTAAGAGAACAAACTGGGTGAAATATAGGGAGACTTTTTTTATGCTTTTGGATGAAGTACCCTTATCAGAATCGCATTGTTTGGCGAATATTGGCTGTCTGGTTGACCATATAACAAATCTTTGTAATATGTACCTGTATGCATCTTGCCCTTCTGCAAAGCCTAGGGGGAAAAAAGCCAGCTGGTAGTCAAATGAGTTGCAGACAAGCAGATATTCCTGCAGAAAGCTCTTTAATAAGGCTAAATCTTCAAGAACGGACAAGGAATGATCTGCAGATAGGCCTCAACTTAAGAATTATAAAAAGGTAATCAGATTTGCAAATGTGATTCTTGGATAAACTTCTGTGAAAACATAGAAGACGTTTCTAAGGAATCCAGGCTGCGCAAAGTTCTGGCTTCTTTTCCTTGCACCATGGGAAACCTGAAGGATCATAAAAGGGTGTGGTCTACCTTCAGTGGAGAGTCGCTGGATTTCCTTCTAAACACGCAATTCCATGATGCCGTTTCTAGCTTTGGAACGTTCTGACGCCCAAGCATCTGAAATAATAAATATGCCAACATTAATTAGGTCGATTAAAAGCTTCAGGCCCATAAATCCCCTGGATATGATTGCATAATCCCTGCTGAGATGCAGCAAGTGTCAGACTATATAGTCCCTTGGCTGTATAATATATACACAGCATGCATTAACTGGTCGTATATTCCTTTAAAATGGAGGGATACTAGAGTCGTCTTTATCCCGAAGGCTGGGAAAATTCCCACACATCTCCGAAGAATTTTAGACCAATTAGTCTGCCGTATTTTTTTTAAGACAATGGAACGAATGATGGACTCATATTTACGTAGTGTGATTGACCCGAGGTTGCTTTAGACAAGGCAACATGTATACAGCAAGGGTAGATCAACGGAAACAGCTCTTCATGAGCTCGTTGGTTACATCGGGAGATCGCTTTCGGTAAAGGCGTAAAGTATAAGATGGGACTTTTAATAATATCATCCCAGACTCGATAATTGTGGCATTGTCTGGTCTGGAAGGGAAGCGTGGAATCGTTTTAATGGTGGAAAATCTACTTGCCAATAGACGTAAAACGTCCGAACTGGGAGCGTCTGTCATATCTCGATTTGTCAATAGGGGCACACCACAGGGAAGTGTTCTTTCGCCGCTTTTTTGGAACCTGGCACTGAATTTCATTCTGCTCTCTCTAGAAGTACGTGTCTGTCATGTGGTCGCATATACTGACGATGTCTCGATAGCAGTAACGGAAAAGCATCTGCCAACATTGAGGGTTCTCTGAAAGATCTGTCTAACTGGGCAAGAGGCTGTGTTCTTGGAGTTAATCCAATTAAAATAGAGCTTGTCTTGTTTATACAGAAAAATAGGATTCCTGCATTTGATCCTATTTCTCTGGACGGCACTGAAATTGACTTTTCAAATGGAGCCAAGTATCTTGGAGTATTTCTAGATAGGAAGTTGAATTTCAGGCGTAATATTGACATACGACTCATATGGGTCCCAGAGCACATAGACATTCCAGGGAATTGCAAAGCCGATGAGCTTGCAAGACTGGGAACTACCTAACAGGTTCCAACAGAATTAGAATGAGTTGGTATGCCTCTAGAAACTTGCAAGCAAAATCTATGGCTTTGTTCGGCAACGGAGACTAATCAGAGATGGGTAAATGGATTGACGTGTGAGACAACATGACAGATCTTGCCTTCTCTCAATCAAAAGCGCACAAGTGAGCCTTTCAAGAGGAGAGTTTTTGACGGTGGTTTGCTATAATTACCGTACACTATCTAATAGGGAAGCACGCTAGGGTAGCCAGATATAGCATTGACAAAAAAAGTACATTAAGGAAAAAAAAAGAAGTACAATTAAGAAAAAAAAAGTACATTGTGTTTTTCACACCTCGGCACAACCAACATTAACCTCAAGTTGCGAGCACTGTAAATGCCTTTCTTGATTATGTATCTGGGGTGCCCCACTACTATATTTCGACGAAAATCAAAATCTTCGCCAAATACGTTTTTTTTAAATAGCCGTCAAACGTTAAAAATTTACATTTTAAGCTTATCAAAAAACGACATTTATAAAAAATGTGTTGCAAAAACGTTTTTGAGCAACAAAACCGATCAAATTAAGTAAAAAAAGTTTTAATCGCGGTATTTACAATTCGCTATTTTTCCCCCGAAAACGCGAAGATTTTAGCTCTGAATTTAAAAGTGAAATTTTCGGCAACAAAAACATTGAAAAATGTAAATTTGCAGTTTAATTGCATTTTTCACGCGGAATAATTTTTGTTTTCAGTAATTTTTTCATATCTCTCATCGTTTTCGAGATAAGCTTAAAATGTAAATTTGTTGGCTTTTGACAGCAATTTTTTCAAAAACGGCTCTGGCTAAAATTTTAATTTTCGTCACTGCTTTAAATTCATTAAATAATAATTTATTCAACAAATAATATAAAAAATGGGATTGTAAATAATATTTACAACAAAGTATTTCACTACTTTAGACATTATTAACATTTATTTTTCTTCAATATTTTTTTAAGCACAGAAAAAAAGTACAAAAGAAGTACAAAAGCCTAAAAAAAGTACTTTAGGGTACTTTTTTAGGTGTTATGCAGAAAAAAGTACATTGAGTAAAAAAAAGTACGCGTACTGTTGAAAAAAGTACGTCTGGCAAGCCTAAAGCACGCAGAGCGGTTAAATGTGCCCTCAAATGACTTTTGCCGTATTTGCATGGATGAAGAGGAGTTGGAAACTATCGAACACTTCATCTGCCATTGCCCGGCACTTCTGTTCAGAGACTTGCTTTACTGGGATCTAGGGAGCTGCACGATCTTTCTGATTGATCACTCTGCATACACCGGTTTAGGTCAATAATTATGCTTTATGTAAATTAACCCCCAGTTTCCGTATCACGAACGTACGACGATACAGAAGCTGGGTGTAAATACCCGGTTAACCGGATCTCGTATACACTCTAATTCTGAGTGAAGTAGTTTTACTGTCGATTCTTTTAACATATTGAAAATGGAAGAAAAAAAAACGAATAAATAAATAAAAAAAAGCAACAAAGTGAAACAACAACTTTCAACACAAAAATTTATGTATTTTTATGATGGTTGGTATTGCATAAATACGCCTTTGTTGTGTTGTGTTCTGTTTGGTTGTTTAGAATAGAATTTTGTTTTGTTATGTTGTGTTTTTTGTTATTATTACTTTTGTAGTGATTTCTTGCTATTCTTATTCTAATGTCTTTGTTGTTGATTTTTTTTTTTTTTTTTTTATCAAACTTGAATTTGTTTTCATTTTTTTTGAATTTATCAATAGGAAAAGTTTGCACAATTTTTTTCATCTTGAATGCCAGTTATTGCATTTTTTTCTATACATCACTATCTTAATGTAGACTGACATTTTTTTGTATGGTAAAAAAAGTTTTTCTTCTGATTTCGAGTGTCTGGGCAAATTTTTTTCTCCTAGGCGTAAAATTTGTGTGATACAAATTTGAGGCGAATCGAATCAAATTAAATTGAACAAAAAAGTAAATTTTTTTTCCCACTGTGCGGCACTAGTCACCTGTTTTGTCTGTCAAATCGTATGAAAAATGTCGTACAACACCACAGGGTCAGTATGTGGAGTTGTTTGCCGCTCATAACACCGTCCGACAAAAATTAAAAAAGTCGTTAAACACGAACTGGATAATATACGTTTGAAACTATAGACTAAATTTAGTAAAACTGCTTTTACAGTTTTTCATTTCGTGATCCTGTTTCCTTTTAAAAGGACTTCAAAGTTTTAGAGGATTACATTTTGTAAAATATTTTTTTTTTTAAATTTGTACTTGTCCTAGGATGCCACTAGTGATAGCAAATGAAAGAGGATCTCCCCTATTTTACCTATTTTATTATTTTTACATATCAGGAAAAAGGAGGTAAGTTACATCCTTTCAAAACTTTATCCTTTAATATCATTCAAAAATGTTCAACAAAATATTTTGATAAAGTTTTCAAAGGACTTTATTCACATCCTTTTATCCTGATATCACAAAATAAAAAATGGAAAAATTAAGGTAGATCCTCCTCTTTCATTTGCCATCACCAGTGGCATCCTAGGACAAGCGCAAATACTTCAGAAATATTTTACAAAATGTATCCTTTAAAACTTTGAAGGCCTTTTAAAAGGAAACACAATCACGAAATTAAGAACTGTAAATGCAGTTTCACTCCATTTGATATCTACTTTCATACATATTATACTTTCATACATATGAGTCATTCCACACCAACTGTTCCACTACAGAAAAACCATGGTGGTTTCAAGAGGATATCATTTGCAAAGTATTCGCCATTAGGGCACTATTAAATAACAAAAATAAAATTTAAGATTTTTCAAAAAGTGGGCTTTGGAGACATGGTCAAAAATTGAAAATTTCAGCATTTTTTGCCTAAGTATCTTAATTTCAATATTTATGCCAATAAAATAAAACACAGTGATGTCTTTAAAATAAAAGTTTTTTATAGATTTTTGTATGGGCTATCGATTAAAAAAAATAAAAATTGGAAAATTTTCAGAAGAAGTTCTGAATATTTTAAATTTAAATTTACACTTTTTATATCAAAAAACATGCCACATTTTTTTTTACATGTTTAAAAACTAGTTAAGGTGTATATCTATCTGTTCTGAAATTTTCAGAGAGTGTTTTTGCCTTGTTTTTGAGAAAAAAAATGTTGAACATTGCATATGCGAATGAGTAATATTAACTCTTAAAAAACATTTAAAATAAAGATGTGATCGTGGGTAAGTTTGTTTTTTACCATCACGTTTTTTAACAATTACAAATAGTTTTCAATTTTTTTCAATTTTAATCTATTTGTTTTCAATTTTAATCTATTTGTAATTGGTAAAAAACAGTTTCTTGTAAGGGACTAATATGACCCCATTTCGACAAGAGTTAATGATCTCTTAAATTTTAATGCGATTATCTTTAATACGAAAATATGACATAATTTGTAAAAAATGTTTAAAACAAGGGTCCGGAATAACAGTTATGGTCATTTTTAAGAGTCGAAAAAATTGGCCATTTTTAAGAAATATTTTTAAAAATTGGTTTTAATTATTTTAAGCTAAGAGAAAAAGTTTCTGTTACATATAACTATTATTTTTAATTAATATTATTTTCATTGTTTCATAACTTTTATTTTTAACTTTTATCTTTTTCGTTGTTTCATAATTATTATTTTTAATTTTTATTTTTTATTGTTTATAAAATAAACTTTAAAATATAGAACAATATAGCAAAACAAAATGTATAAAATATTTTTTTTGAAAATAGCGTAAGTTGGGAGTGGTCCACACGCCGTTCAAGAATTTCGTATTTTTTGGTTTTAACGGTTTTGAAATCCTTGGGTAGTCTACTTTTCAAGTCGGGAAGAAAAAATCATATTTTGCAATTTTAATGTGTTTTTTTTACATAATTGCAAAAAGTTGTTTTCGGGTTTCCATCTCTGGTTTTTGGAGGTAAGCGATATCGTATTAAGCTGATATTTAAAATCTAAATAGATGTGTTTATCTTGACCACAGAAAATCCAAAATTAAGAAGATCTGATCAAATTTGATTTTTTGACAATTTAAAAAAAAAATCTCTTTGGCTTAAAAAAGTAGAATTTCAGCGCTGGAGGGGGACCCCAAGATGACGTGCGATCTTTAACCACATCGTTTTGGCATCTATTTTTACCAATCCCACATAGCGCCCAAGCGAAATTCTTGAAAAAGCATTTCTCGATCCTCCCTATTCTTTAGGGATCGGGATCAGAGCTGAACGAGAACAAATCGCCTGGGCCAGATGGTATTCCCGCTCTTGTCCTTCATTGCTAGCTCCACCATTGCGCAATCTTATTAACTTCGCATACCGTTAAGGTATTTTTATAAATTGCGGATAGATTGCCAATGTTAAACCAATTCCCAAGAAGGGTTTAGTTACGATCCCGGTTAACTACCACCCGATTGCTCAAGATCTCTAAAATTATGGAGAGCTTGACAAAGTTGTCAACGATTTTCCAAATTTGGTACGCAAACACAAAATTAATTAATAGAAAAAAAAATAAAAATTTTGAGCAAATCGGTCGAAGGAGTACCTGTCGTATATCCTGAAATTTAAAAGTGGAGTTTTAGCCACAAAACTTGATATAAAATTACTTAACTTAGTTATTGTCTTAGAAATTTAGATAACTATCGACGTACAACATTTGTATTTTAATCTGAGCAAGGACTCGCGTTGCTGCCATATATCCTTTTTCTTGAAATCGCTGTAGCTATTTTAAAAATCTTTCAATTGCTATCAAATTTTTAATATAGATTAGATCAAATGGCGTTAATAAGAGTGCCAAATTTCGTTGAATTGCTTGCGGTAACAAAAAAGCTGTTAATCGATGAAATTTTTTTTTTCGCTCAAATGCAATACCAAACTACTTAGGGCAACAACAAGTAAAAATGCTAAGTTTTAGTTATATCTGTTAAATACTTTGGCCGTAATCACCATTTCCACAGAAGGACATGCATCGCCAGAATGTCTCAAAATCGATCATTGATCAATAATATATATGGGGGTTTTCGTGTCAACTGACACAACTTTTGAAACCGATGTCTTCCGGCCAAAGTATTAAACAGATATAACTAAAACTAGCATATTTACTTGTTGTTGCCCTAAGTAGTTTGGTATTGCATTTGAGCGAAATCGGTTCAGTGGTTCAAAAGTTATGAACGAAAATGTAAGAACACCTCGAAAATTGTGGTACATTCAACATAACCTAAAAACACAAAATGCTTTAATTCGGCTGCTGGTTGACACAGGTGAACAGAATTGATCACCGAATGGTATTTAAACAAGCACAAACGTATTTTTTACAAAAAAAAAAAAAAAAAACATTTTCGTCGAATTTTTTTTGTACCAAAAAATTTTTTTCGCGGATTTTTTTTTTTAATTTTTTTTTGTTTTTTTTTGCAAATAAACTTTTTTACATTGTGGAGGGTATCAATGCATTCGACAAAGTCAAATTTAACTTTTTAACTTGTTTTTTTTTATATATCGGTCCAAAAAAAATATAAAAAAAAAAATTTGAATACTTTTAAATTTCTATATGCTGGACGAACTTTCTGTCTTAGACGTACCCTAGTAAAATTTGATGCAGAAAAAATTTGTAAAACAGTTTAACCCTCTAACTGACTTTTTTTTATCGACTTTTTTGTATTTCTTTTAAAAAAGGACAAAATTGACCCTTTAAAATGGGAGCTAGAGGGTTAATTTGGTCAAAGAAACGAATCATCATAAAATTTTATAAAACACATCAGAAAATCATTTTTAGCTCAAAAGTATATTTGCACTGCTTTTTGTCGATATTTTTTAACACTGCTTTTGTAAAAAAATAACAAACATTGATCATTTATACTTTATCCGTTTTAGGCACTTTGCGCATGTCGCATAAACTTTGAACATTTGACGACCCCTAGTGAAATTTTATGAGAAAAATATTTGTAGAACATTTTAACCCTCTAAATGGACGTTTTATTAGACTTCTGTGTTTAGTTTTTGAAAAAGGACTAAAATTACCCCTTAAAATGGCAGTTAGAGGGTTAAAATGTTCTAAGAAAAGAACCGCCATAAAATTTCACTGCAGACTTCAAATCATATTTTGAAGCTGAGATGTGTTTTTATTATAGTATTTTTGGCGTTTTCCGAACGCCTTTGAAAAAAAATTAAAACTTCAGTGGGCTATAAAAAAGAAATGCGAACTGACTTTGCAAAACCCCTTGGTGATTTTGTTCACTTGATGGTTTACTTCATATGGCGTTGAAGGCATTGAGGCTCAATGCGATGACCCAAAATTTGTTGCACAGTGTTATTTGATCGTATAGAAATCAGCTACAGGACGTTAAAAAAATCAATAAAAAATTATTTTTAAGTACGATCTTTTTTATGTATCTCAAAAAAAATTTTGGTTTTTCTTTGGGATACCAACGAAAATCTAATACTGCACAGAAAAAAATAAAAAAATATTTAATTAAAAAATTCGTAGATTTAATTAAAAAATTAATTAAATCCGGACCAATCACTAAAATGCGCAAATAAATTAAAAATATTTGTATGTCGTTAATTAAAAATAAATGGATATTTATTTAATTAAAAACTTAATACTATAAATTTAAATATTTAATTAAAATTTAAAAAAAAAAAAAATAATTAAAATTTTAATTAAAATTAAAAAAAAAAATAATTAAAATTTTAATTGTATAAATTAAAAAATTAATTAAAAATATTATATTAAAAAAAAATAATTTGTAAAAACATTCTTTTTGAATAAAATAGTTTAAAAAAAAATATTTCTTCAAACTTTACCAAATTTATTTATGCCGTAAAGACATAGTCAGTGAGATGATTTTATAAAGTTTATTATAAACCTTTCATATACATACACATAAAACTATAAACAAAATGAGAATTCAAAAACCTATATGAAAAATAAAAAAAACTTTCAACAAACTTTTTATACTTATGTATTTTTTTGTATGTAATACAATGCAAGAGAAAAACACACACTCGCACACACACGGAAAACAAAACAAAAAAAAATAAGTAAAGCTAGAAATTTAATTAAACATTTAATTATATAAATTAAAAACTTAATTAATATTAAATTTTAAAACAATTAAAATATTAATTAAAATAAAGTTAAAAATTTAATTAAACAATTAATTATATTAATTAAAAGTTTAATTAATATTAAATTAAAAAACAATTAAAATTTTAATTAAAATAAAATATACGATATTATTTTCTGTGTGGTTTTAAAGCAAAACGGCCCAGTATATCGAGGGCCTATATTCAAAACCCTCTATCTTCCATTTTCACGAAAATGACTTTTTGATGGCAAAATATTCAGTAAAACGGCCCTCAACTATGGTGTAAAATTCAGAACAAAAATATTTTTTTTTGCTATTTTATTTGCATTTTTGGTTTTCTCTATCTCTTACACAATTAATTTTTATGAATGCAAAACACCCTCTATCTTTTCAAATAATTAATTTAAAAATATTTGTTTTGAATAATTTCATCATGCATTACATGTTTTCATATTAATCTTTGCATGCTGCACATGAATTTGTCAACAAAATTCCTGAACCACGATTTTGGTCCACTGATGCTAATTTTTTCTAAAAATTCTTGTTTGACTTTTTTGAAAAATATGTCTCAAACTTTGGATGTCTTGTGTACATTATGAAACAAAAATTTTTATCTTAAAAATCCCGATGCTGATCAGCATCTGTGGACCAAAATCGCGTTATTATTTTATTTACTATTTCTTACATAACATACTCAACAGTTTGTCAACGTTTGAGATGAATTCGGTAAAACCGAAATTTCGAAATGATTAATAAGCCGTTATCATTAATAAATTACGTTAAAAATTAACCGATGTCATAAATGAAATCATAATAATTCATTTTTATTAAAATGCAAAACCCTCTATCTGATCATTTTCATTCCTGTACTTAATATTTTTGAGAAACAAAACTATCTATCCTCTAAAATCCCCAATAGTGCAAAATTTTAAAAACGAATTATATGTGAGATTCAGTAGTTGATTTAAAAAAATATTGTAGAATATCGAATTTTAATTACTCTAACAATCCGCGAAATAAACAGTTTTTTAGCTCTCCTGAAAAGTTGTGTTTTTTTAGATAGAGGGTTTTGAATATAGGCCCTCGATATACTTATTTTATCGAATTATTTACTATAAATTTATGGTATACAATACAATAAATTCCTTTATATAAAAAAAAAACACTAAAATGTTGATGTATTTTTTAAATATATTTACATTAAATAAAATAAATAAAAAAAAAAACAAGTGAGAGTGTTAAATTCGGCTGTGCCGAATCTTTAATACCCTCCAATATATAAAAAAAAATTAAAAAAAAAAAATTGCAGAGTCGTTTTTTTTTGGGGGGGGGGGTCAGTAGGGGTCATTGGGGGACACATAAACCCATGCGGTAAATGTCTAAAAATTCATTTATTATGCTTTTGGAGCTTAAGTAATACAATTTTATCATTATTTAAAAACATTTTTTATATCCACGCCCACAAAAGGGGGCGGGCAAATTTTTTTTTTTTTTTTTATTTCCTGGGTCCAAGTGCAGGACCTTGAACTTTTTCTGACATCAAATTGTTTCATTTGCTCAACAAAAATACAAAAAAAAACTGTGAAAATATGGGGTTTTTCAGAGGTTAGTTAAGTTCTTCAAGGGGGAACTTTTTTCCCCCTGGTCCGATTTTGCCCATTTGCGAACTTAAACTGCCTAGGACCAAAACACATATTCCTGCCAAACTTGACGAGTCTATCTCTTTTATTTTGGACTGCATCGTGTCTTATACAGACGGACGGACGGACATACGGACATTCTAGAAAAGTCTTAGAATGGATCATAGATCAATAATATATATACTTTATGGGGTCCCCGACCGATATTTCGATGCGTTACAAACGGAATGACAAAGTGAGTATACCCCCATACTGTAGTTGGAGCGTATAATAATCCAATTTTAGATTTTTTAAAACAAAAATTTTTTTCAACTTAAAAAAAACTTAGTTTTTTTATTTTTTGATCTTATAAAACATAGTTAAAGCTACAAAAAAAAATAAAAAAACAAAAAAATTTTATTCACGAACTTTTTTTATGAAGGCCATTAAAATTTGGCGATTTTGGGGATTTTAGTAAAAGTCATAGATAACTTTTAAAGCAAAACGGCCCACGTACTGCATAATTTTTTTCTGATTTTTTATTATATTTTTACAGAATACTATATAATACTTCAATGGGCAAAGAAAAAATACTTAATATTGGATTTTTTTCTAATATTTTTTCCATTAATAATACAGCTTTTAAAAAAAAATTATAAAGACACAAAAAAAACCTAACTTTTTTCCAATATCAGACAAAAACTTAGTTATTTTTATTGTTTTGCCTTATTAACCATAGTCCGAGCTATCGAAAAAGCGAAAAAAGTAATTTTTTGACTCACGAACTTTTTTTATGCATTCCATCAAAATTTGTCAATTTTTGGGGATTCGGTAGAAAAAATTTAGATTTCAGAGCAATACAAAAATGTATTTTAAGATTAATTCTAAAAAATTGCAAATACAACTTTTAGCAAATATATTTAAGTAAATTTTGAAAAAAAATAGTTCGTTGATTTCTTTAAAATTCGATTTTTTATAATTATTTTAGTAAACCTATAAAAATCAATTTTTAGGTTTTAACTCAATATTGTTAAGTTTCCATACTTTAGCGCCCTCTTGTGGCAACATATGACTTCTTAAAAATAAGAAAAGTACATATTTCTTTTAGTTTACTATTAAACTGTAAAAATACAAAAAATCATCAACATTGAAGACATACTTTTTTTTTGATTTTTGCCAATGAAACGAATCACTGTGCGATGGATGAGCAGCATAAATAAAACCACACCAAATAGTAATTTTTTGTAGATTTAGTTGTTGTTTGAGAACCTTCGAGGGTTACTTATCAGCTCAAATACTGAAATTTGGTTTATATTAAAAATTTAGCCAGAAATGTTAGTTGTTTTTTCCTGTTATTCTTAGAACATTTAGTATACATTTGCATATTTTACAGAATATGAATATTTTTGCATATTTTGCTAAAAAAAAATTATAACGAGCTTTTTTATGTTAATTATATTTTTTGTGCATATTTTTATTGTTTTAAGTGCATATTTTGAGATTTTTAGTGCATATGACTTCTTAAAAATAAGAAAAGTACATATTTCTTTTAGTTTACTATTAAACTGTAAAAATACAAAAAATCATCAACATTGAAGACATACTTTATTTTTTTGTTTTTTTTTTTTTTCAATGAAACGAATCACTGTACTTACATCGCACGTTGGGTTGAAATGGATCAAAAGTGGGGCTTTATTCAAAACTGAAAAAAAAAAATTTACAAAAATTATTAATTTAGGGTTAAAGTATATAAAATTACACTAAAAAATCTGTCACAACTATTATTCTGAGTTGTTTACTTTTCTTGCAATCCGCAGTCAAAATCAAATAATTTTTTGTGTTTTTGAATATGGTGCTAAAAATTGAAAATCAACTTATTTCTAGATTTTTTTTTTTTGGTATTTATTCATTCAAAGGTAACTTGTTTATTATGGAACCATCAACTTCAGGCATTTTCAAATACATTTCTGTTTTTTGTTTTTTGAAAATTGTTGTAAAAATATTTTTAAAATTTTTTTGTAAAATGTTCCAAAATTGGAGTATTTTTAATACTTGATGGAATATAAAAAAAAATTTAAGAGGTTGTTATTGCTTATACATTGTGATAATAAAGCATATAGTATAAGCTTTAATTTAAAAGAAAAAAAACGTCCGCGTTTAATGCCGTTATTTTTTTATTTAAGATTTTATGAAAAAAATACGGTCTCTTCAATAACACTTCATCACAAAAAAACAAAAAAGTTTCTGACCCAGAAACTAGACCCACTTATCCTTATGTATTTTGACCTTCTAAAGTCGATTCTGCCATCAGAATTAAATTCTATAGTTGGGGTTTCCTGTGATTTACAAGGAAAGTCCGCAAAGTGAACCCACCTAATTTCCTTGTGAATTTGACAGTTACAAAAATTTTTAATTTTATTTCTGTATGTAGGGTGCAAGTCTGATTTATTACGTAGAAAATAAGAGTATTTTAAATAAAATCCGTCAAAAATACCAAAAGTTACATGCATTTGAACAAAAACGCGTTATTTCAGTTTTATACAAAAACAATTGTATTTTTGTTGTGAATCAATACATTTTTGTTGTAATGCTAGTAACTTATGCAATTTTTGATGGATTTTATAAAAAGTACCTTTTATAAAAAGTACCTTTTATAAAAAGTACCTTTTGTAAAAAGTGCCTTTTATAAAAAGTACCTTTTGTAAAAAGTACCTTTTATAAAAAGTACCTTTTATAAAAAGTACCTTTTATAAAAAGTACATTTTATAAAAAGTACCTTTTATAAAAAGTACCTTTCATAAAAAGTACCATTTATAAAAAGTGCCTTTTATAAAAAGTACCTTTTATAAAAAGTACCTTTTATAAAAAGTACCTTTTATAAAAAGTACCTTTTATAAAAAGTACCTTTTATAAAAAGTACCTTTTATAAAAAGTACCTTTAATAAAAAGTACCTTTTATAAAAAGTACCTTTTATAAAAAGTACCTTTTATAAAAAGTACCTTTTATAAAATGTACCTTTTATAAAAAGTACCTTTTATAAAAAGTACCTTTTATAAAAAGTACCTTTTATAAAAAGTACCTTTTATTAAAAGAAATTTTTATAAAGAGAATCTTTAATAAAAAGAACCTTTAATATAAAGAACCTCTTTTAAAGGTACTTTTTATAAAAGGTACTTTTTATAAAAAGTACCTTTTATAAAAAGTACCTTTTATAAAAAGTACCTTTTATAAAAAGTACCTTTTATAAAAAGTACCTTTTATAAAAAGTACCTTTTATAAAAAGTACCTTTTATAAAAAGTACCTTTTATAAAAAGTACCTTTTATAAAAAGTACCTTTTATAAAAAGTACCTTTTATAAAAAGTACCTTTTATAAAAAGTACCTTTTATAAAAAGTACCTTTTATAAAAAGTACCTTTTATAAAAAGTACCTTTTGTAAAAAGTACCTTTTATAAAAAGTACCTTTTGTAAAAAGTACCTTTTATAAAAAGTACCTTTTTTAAAAAGTACCTTTTATAAAAAGTACATTTTATAAAAAGTACCTTTTATAAAAAGTACCTTTCATAAAAAGTACCTTTTATAAAAAGTACCTTTTATAAAAAGTACCTTTAATAAAAAGTACCTTTTATAAAAAGTACCTTTTATAAAAAGTACCTTTTATAAAAAGTACCTTTTATAAAAAGTACCTTTTATAAAAAGTACCTTTTATAAAAAGTACCTTTTATAAAAAGTACCTTTTATAAAAAGTACCTTTTATTAAAAGAAATTTTTATAAAGAGAATCTTTAATATAAAGAACCTCTTTTAAAAAGTACCGAAAGTACACTTCGTTACTTTTTTATTTCCTGAAATAGTAATCATAGAAACTTTTTATATTTCCTGAAAAAATGGTCCTAGAATCTAAAAATTTGTAATGTAGTAGAATTCGGTAAAAAAACATTCTGGCAAAAATACGGTTTGAGGTAAAATGGCTAAAAAGTGTATTTTCTAGCTCTAGAAATTTAAAATAGGGAATGTAAAATCCTTTTTGTAATTTTAATATTTGCTAAAACAATGATCCTAAAAGTGGAAATATGGAGGAGGTACTTTTTGTAAATTCCGTTTCTAACGGGGGTAAGAAAGTCTATTTTTTATACTTTTTTTCTGTTCCTATAATAATGACCTTAGAAGCTTGCATTTTGGAATGTAGGGCCCTTCGGTGAAAAAAACATTCTGCTAAAGAACTTTTTAAAATATACGTTTCTAGAGGTGTGAAAAAGTGTTTTTTGATACTTTATATATTTTATGAAGTAATGATCTTAGGCACCGAAAATTTGGATGCTGGAAGAAGTTATTTTTGGAAATTCTGTTTCTAAGGGTCGCGACCGATCGTAAAGGGGGGAAAAAGGTGCAAATTTGGTTATTCTTTATATATTTTAAATATAGGATCACCTACCACAAAAAAAACAGTTTTTGGAATTTAATTTAAATCCCAGAAAAAACACCCAAAAGAAATTTAAAATTTTATGGTAAAAAGGGAACCTGGCAACAGTGGTGTAAAATGGTACTTTTAATATCTATAAGATAAAGACAATAGAACTTTTTATGTCTTTAACGCATATTATACGGAGAGAAATGAAACTTACATGGAATGAAAGGAGATGGAATTGGAAATAAAATGGAGTAGAACGGGGAACGAAATGGAATGGTGCAGGGAACAATATGGAATGATACTTTTTACTCAATTTTTTCGTATTTAACTTTTTTTACTCCATATTTTTTCTCTCTATATGTTTTTTCACTCAAACTTATTTTTATTCCAATTTCTTTTTTTAATGAAATATTTACTCACTCAAAATCCAAAAACCCGATATAAGGGCTCGAAAATTGTCAATATCTATATTCACCGGAACGAACATGATAACGTACCAGCGAAGTTATTCAAATTTTATTGTTTAAATTATTCATTGGAATATTATTTTATGAAAGACTTAAACGTCCACAAGTAAACAAAACAAAGACTATGTAGGGGAATTTTTTTGAAATCGATAGAGTAATCCTGACCTTTCTATTATCCGGTATTCAATACCACCGGTAACGAAGTACCGGGATGGCAAGCTAGTAAAAAAATAAAACAAAAACTAAACAAAAAAATGTTGGTACAATTGGGGTCGAAAAAGTACAATTTTGTGAGCTCGTTGGTACAATTTTGATGTACTCATTTTGCAACCCTGGTGCGTGCATGTACATTTCTATTTCGCGACTAACGAAAACTAAAACAAAAAACGCAACAGCGTTCATCGCATAGTTAGTCAAAGCCTACTTTGATGATTTTTTTTTTTTTTTTTTTTTAATGTAATACTGTGCATTTTTCATATTTGAGCAAATGGTTAATTGAATAGTTCATGCGAATAAAGACGAATAGACCATTTGTAGAATTTTACAGGGGACAATAAAAACGCAGGAAACGGTTGAAAAATAATATTTTTGTCAACTTTTTGGTATTAGCTTAAAGATTTAGGTCACATCTACCTATATACAAAATTTTAGTAAGGTATTCGAAAGAGAACTTGCCAAAAATTGGACTTCAATTGTTTGCTTAAATGGAAAAAGGGCGAATATCCAAAAAAATGTATTGAAATTTGAATAAAAATGTGTTATTTTGCAGCAGATTTTGACTACATTTTCATGAGACTTGCAATACTTGACGAACTATGGTTGGTATTTGTTTGTAACACTTTAAGGACTTCAAGGATACACTTTTTAAGGATTGCCAGGACATGGAAAAAAATTTTTTTTTATTATTTTTTTTTTAATATTCCTGCCATTTGATGCAGTAGTAATTCTTTATGACACTAAATACATTTTTAGGAATTATAATATTAACCCTTGACTGCATATTACGACGTAACATAAAAGGACATGAAAAAATTTTTGTTTTTTATTCCTGACATTGGAATCTTAGCACATACAAAAGTTTGTATGTGCTAAGATTGTTTTTTTTTTGTGTACAATTTCAAATTTTAGCTAATATCAATTTTAAACTCGCAGCTAAATAATTTTTATATAATATTTTGTTAAGGACGGATATTCGCCCTTTTTGCTTTCCACACTTTAAAGTCTTATAACTCAAGAACGGTAAAATTTTTTGCCAATATAATAAGTGTGGTTTGTTACTCGTAATGTTCTTTTAACACATTGTTACCGAAAGTAAAATTTTTGTATGTTTTTGTGTTGTATTTAATCAAAATTGTGCGTTAGTTCACTCCCAATTTAAACAAAAATATAAAAATATACGAATTATTGCACTTTCAAAGTCATTTTTTTAGCCTTAAAAGTCAAAATTTCCCCAAAATTTCTGCATAGGATTGTAGGGCTCTGCTAATAAAATGCATTTATGCAAAAAAACGTGTTTGCGAAAAAGTGGTCTATTCGTCCTTATTCGCATGAACTATTCAATTGATTCAAGTAAAATTTAATTGAATGTTAAATTTTATGCTAAGCAAATATTTAATTGTTTTTTTCCATCGAATATTTTTTTCTGTGTAGGGACCATTGCGAATATTAAATTCAGGGGTACCGCAAGGTTCCGAATTATCTCCTTCTCTATTATTAATATTTCTGAATTATTTTCTGGGTCTTACCTTTAACCCTATTTACTCTTTTGCAGATGATACCAACAATTGTCATTCATATCCATTTAATCATAAGCCTAATCCTATTCAGGTAGAATCTATGAGAACAATTATGAATGACACACTTAATCATGGCCTGGTAAGAATTTCTGAGTGGGGTCAAACGAATAGACACTACTCCCTCTTTCCCTTCTCCTAACCTTATTTTCCTGCCTCCAACATTGCATTAATAGGGGACATCCCCAGAGTGTTGGTCTAACCAAAAAATAACTTTAGCACACATGGTTTCACATGGTACACTTACTGTAAAGTAAAAATAATTGTAAGTGACTGTTCTCTGTGTAAAACTTGCGATATTCGTAAATTAGGTTTTTCTACCAACTCTAACAAACATAAACAGTCAACTTGAAAACACAGTCAAATCTACATAACAGTAATATATAACACCCACAGTGTGTCCTTTGTATGGAAAAGGCGCGCATCGAAGTTTTTTCATTATAACTTTTGAACGGATTGGCCTATTTCTAAAATGTTTACAGTTTTGGAAACTAGAAACTTAGAGCTATTTTTGGATGTCGTTTCAAAGATGTACTGTCAATACCCTACCTTAAACGGGAAGGTAAACTTGGTTAACTAACCAACAAAAAAAGTTAAAAAAAATTCGATTTCCTCGAAAATTATACTTTATACCACCGAATTTTTGTGATGTGCATTACAACTATATGGTTAAACCCAAAAATCGGTATTCACGACCAGCTTTTTGAAGAATATATTACAAATAGTCCAGAAAGAAATCAAACTACTTACGATTTATAAATAACGATTTTATTATTCAATGTAGATCTCTTTAAAATATTTTTAAGAGGGATTATTTATCTGCACACAAATAATACACCCTACATTTAAAGAACCGGCAATTAAAACTTGTTTGCCTTTAGGAAACTCATTTAATACAAACAAAAATAAAACAAATTAACCAATAAAAATTGAATTATGAAAAAAGAAGAAAGTTCAATATAGATAACAAAATTAAATTATTTACTCCATCTCTAGCAATTCCAACACTTCCGGTGCACTGAAAAAAAAAGCTTCGTGAAAATAATGAAAATTGACATCAGCTTTATGAAAAATGACTCACGTTTTCAACCGAAGACAGATTTCATTTGATTTATGAAACTGGTTTCATTAAAGTTCCTTTCAATGAAAAGTTACATATAAATAATGAAAATATTCGTAGAACTTGTTTGAATCGTTTTATGAAGTTTTTCATGAAATGTATGAAAGTATTCACTGATTAAATGTGAAAAATTAGTTGGTAATGTGCTTATGATACTTGCTTTTTTCAAGTAACTACTTGCTAACTTTATTAGGGTTTTTCTATGGGAATTACGATAAATTAAAAATTTTTGTTGAAGTTATCGAAATTTTCATAGAAAACCCCTAATAAAGTTAGGAACTAGTACTTACTTAAAAAAAGCAAGTATGATACATTAGTGCCACTGAAATTTTATTTAATTGCACATTTGCACATTTATTTATAGTTTTCACTTAGTTTTCTCACACAAAGTTTAACTCCAACCTTAAATTGGGCTGAATTGCTGTTTATGGGGCACTGCAAAATTGAAATCCCTTGAAACGTCACCAGTTCTAGAATCAAAAAACTAAATTACTTTTTAGTGGAGCCGGCCAAGTCAATTTTATGGTACCTACAGACGACGCAATATTATGCACAATATTTTTGACGTTTACCCACAAATGGCATACATAAAAATACTGTATAAAATATTGTACTGAAAAAAATACATGCAGATTGTGCATAATATTGAATCATCTGTAGAGGCCTTTAGTAATTTTTATCATAAAAATATTAAACACGTAAATCCCCAAGCATTTTATTTTCCTGAGAGGCGGGGGATCCTGTCCGCAAGCGTCTAAGGGATGGAGTTCGTAAGTCCTGCCACCGGCCGAAGGCCGGATAAGCAGAAGATTTTGTTGTTAATTTATTTCTAAATAAAGAACCAACACATACCAGAAGTCCCAGGACCCTTAGGATCTGGAGGGGCCTGGCGCCACTAATCACTTATTTTGTTTTTTTATTTTTTAATTCTAGAACTGGAGTGCCTCATATGGAGTACCCCATAAAACGCAAGTTTGCCTTAAATTGTAATGCATTATTAAACAACAAAAACAATAAAACATCACGCATTTAAGTGAATATAAAGTTAATAATAAACATTTTATTTTAAATCACTGACAAGATCACAAAAACCATTTTACATTTTTTTTATTTATAAACTTCACTAAATTTTCTCACACACACTTTTACTATATCATAAAAAATAAAACCACTCAAAAATTTAAAATATATTACATATTTTAGTAAATATATAATTTATTGATTACATTTCATTTTAATTTTTTATTGTAAACATTAAAAAAAAAAAACACTAAACAAATTCCTGCTGCTGTTATCAGCTTTTTTCCATTTTGCGCGTTTATTAGAAGAAGAAGAACATTTTGCGCGTACAGAGTAAACAGACGCGACACTACAGGTGTCAAAAACAATAAGTTTTGTAAACAAAATTTAATGACATTTTTTAATGAAACTACGAAATCTTATGAAGCTAATTTTATGAAATTCGTTTCCAATATGTATGATATTACAATGAGCTTATGAATTTCTTCATTGGTTAAATGAAAACAAAATAATGAATCTGTTTCATTTATATCACGAAAGTTTTTTTTTTCAGTGTGGATAATTCGTTTTTGTTTTTGGATTTAGTTCGTTATTTCGTTTTATTGACATTTTTGGGTCACTTTGAATCATAAACATATCGAGGGCCTATATTCAAAACCCTCTATCTAAAAAAACACAACTTTTCAGGAGAGCCAAAAAACTGTTTATTTCGCGGATTGTTAAAGTAATTAAAATTCGATATTCTACAATATTTTTTTAAATCAACTACTGAATCTCACATATAATTCGTTTTTAAAATTTTGCACTATTGCGGATTTTAGAGGATAAATAGAGGGTTTTGTTTCTCAAAAATATTAAGTACAGGAATGAAAATGATCAGATAGAGGGTTTTGCATTTTAATAAAAATGAATTATTATGATTTCATTTATGACACCGGTTAATTTTTAACGTAATTTATTAATGATAACGGCTTATAAATAATTTCGAAATCGCGGTTTTGGTCCACAGGTGCGGATTTTTAAGATAAAAATTATTTTTTTACCGAATTCATCTCAAACGTTGACAAACTGTTGAGTATGTTATGTAAGAAATAGTAAATAAAATAATAACGCGATTTTGGTCCACAGATGCTGATCAGCATCGGGATTTTTATGATAAAAATTTTTGTTTTATAATGTACACAAGACATCCAAAGTTTGAGACATATTTTTCAAAAAAGTCAAACAAGAATTTTTAGAAAAAATAAGCATCAGTGGACCAAAATCGTGGTTCTGGAATTTTGATGACAAATTCATGTTCAGCATGCAAAGATTAATATGAAAACATGTAATGCATGATGAAATTATTCAAAACAAATATTTATAAATTAATTATTTGAAAAGATAAAGGGTTTTGCATTCAGAAAAATTAATTGTATAAGAGATAGAGAAAACCAAAAATGCAAATAAAATAGCAAAAAAAAATATTTTTGTTCTGAATTTTACACCATAGATGAGGGCCGTTTTACTGAATATTTTGCCATCAAAAAGTCATTTTCGTGAAAATGGAAGATAGAGGGTTTTGAATATAGGCCCTCGATATGAAAAATATCCTCCAGATTGTGGAAAATGGATTCTGTGTACATTAGAGATTGAACCTGACATACATATTTTTAAGTAACGCCGGAGAAATAAAAAGCATGTTATGTAAAACAATCAAATTGTACAACTTTTAAACTAATTTAACAAATAATTTGAATATTTTTGTTTTTAACCTTTACTCTAACCTCGATTTGACAGAGCTCTGGCACTTTCTGGCAAAAGTTATAACATACGAAATGTTATGGAATACCTCTACACCATTTACAGATGTAATTCGAAAAAGATCAATTGTAATTCGAAGATTCTATTTGTAATTCGAAGATTCCATTTGTAATTCGAAGATTCCATTTGTAATTCGAAGATTCCATTCGTAATTCGAATACTCCAATTGTAATTCGAAGATTCCATTTGCAATTCGAAGATTCCAATTGTAATTCGAAAAAGATCAATTGTAATTCGTAAAAGATCAATTGTAATTCGTAAAAGATCAATTGTAATTCGTAAAAGATCAATTGTAATTCGTAAAAGATCAATTGTAATTCGAAAAAGATCAATTGTAATTCGTAAAAGATCAATTGTAATTCGTAAAAGATCAATTGTAATTCGAAGATTCCAATTGTAATTCGTAAAAGATCAATTGTAATTCGAAAAAGATCAATTGTAATTCGAAGATTCCAATTGTAATTCGTAAAAGATCAATTGTAATTCGAAAAAGATCAATTGTATTTCGAAAAAGATCAATTGTAATTCGTAAAAGATCAATTGTAATTCGTAAAATATCAATTGTAATTCGAAAAAGATCAATTGTAATTCGTAAAAGATCAATTGTAATTCGAAAAAGATCAATTGTAATTCGAAAAAGATCAATTGTAATTCGTAAAAGATCAATTGTAATTCGAAAAAGATCAATTGTAATTCGAAAAAGATCAATTGTAATTCGAAAAAGATCAATTGTAATTCGTAAAAGATCAATTGTAATTCGTAAAAGATCAATTGTAATTCGAAAAAGATCAATTGTAATTCGAAAAAGATCAATTGTAATTCGAAAAAGATCAATTGTAATTCGAAAAAGATCAATTGTAATTCGTAAAAGATCAATTGTAATTCGAAAAAGATCAATTGTAATTCGAAAAAGATCAATTGTAATTCGTAAAAGATCAATTGTAATTCGAAGATTCCATTTGTAATTCGAAGATTCCATTTGTAATTCGAAGATTCCAATTGTAATTCGAAAACCAACGAGTAAATCAACAAAAAAACAATGTTTTTAAAGGCGTAAGAAACGATTTTATACTCGTTGTTTTCGAATTACAATTGGAATCTTCGAATTACAAATGGAATCTTCGAATTACAAATGGAATCTTCGAATTACAATTGATCTTTTACGAATTACAATTGATCTTTTACGAATTACAATTGATCTTTTTCGAATTACAATTGATCTTTTTCGAATTACAATTGATCTTTTACGAATTACAATTGGTCTTTTTCGAATTACAATGGATCTTTTTCGAATTACAATTGATCTTTTTCGAATTACAATTGATCTTTTTCGAATTACAATTGATCTTTTACGAATTACAATTGATCTTTTACGAATTACAATTGATCTTTTTCGAATTACAATTGATCTTTTTCGAATTACAATTGATCTTATTCGAATTACAATTGATCTTTAACGAATTACAATTGATCTTTTTCGAATTACAATTGATCTTTTTCGAATTACAATTGATCTTTTACGAATTACAATTGATCTTTTTCGAATTACAATTGATCTTTTACGAATTACAATTGATCTTTTACGAATTACAATTGATCTTTTTCGAATTACAATTGATCTTTTTCGAATTACAATTGACCTTTTACGAATTACAATTGGAATCTTCGAATTACAATTGATCTTTTTCGAATTACAATTGATCTTTTACGAATTACAATTGGAATCTTCGAATTACAATTGATCTTTTACGAATTACAATTGATCTTTTACGAATTACAATTGATCTTTTTCGAATTACAATTGATCTTTTTCGAATTACAATTGATCTTTTACGAATTACAATTGATCTTTTACGAATTACAATTGATCTTTTTCGAATTACAATTGATCTTTTTCGAATTACAATTGGAATCTTCGAATTACAAATGGAATCTTCGAATTACAATTGGAGTATTCGATTTACAAATGGAATCTTCGAATTACAAATGGAATCTTCGAATTACAAATGGAATCTTCGAATTACAAATAGAATCTTCGAATTACAATTGATCTTTTTCGAATTACATCTGTAAATGGTGTAGTATAACCCGCACTAGCGTTTTGCATTATCCATCATTATCTGCAGAAGTTGCAGTCTATTATGTAAATGGATTTTTAAAGATATTTAAAAAAAACATTGATTTTTACTCAATATAACTTTTTGTTGGGTTATTTTTTTTTTTTTTTTAAATGAATAATAAAATAACGGATCTTGGAAACATTTTGCAAAAAATTTGGATGGAGTACTCCACAAGATGAATTTTTAAAATTTTTTCAAAAAATGTCCTTTACAAAAAAAATAAATTAAGAAAAATGTGAAAAACTCAATACTTTGGAGTTGTGCCCCAGCCAAACTAAGAGTCGCATTGATGTAACGGAAACTGATTTTTAGTCTCCAGAGTGTCAAAATTAAGTATGCACCACAAAAAAAAATAATCGTCAATTTTTTTTTTTACCCAAATGCGCACGAATATCACACCGTGTACTGTTAATTTTCTTAAAAGTGCATATCTTGAAAAGGACAAAAATTCATTAAGGACTTAATCATTAAGTAAGCTCAAACTTCCTTTAAATATTTTTTTTTTTTTTTAAGAGCTTTGCAAAACTATAAAAAAATATAAAAGAAGTGTTATTAGTGTCATTAACGGAATATCAAGTAAAATATCAAAACATTATAGTTTTTGCAATGTTTTCACTTAGCTGAAGACGACTGTGCTTTTTTACTAGTATGTGTGTGTACTTCAAAAATGGTATGTCAGATACTTTAACAAACTTTTTAATACCATGTTTTGGTAGCACTTGTTCAAAAGAATAATAACGCCTTCGTTTTTCTTCATTTTTATTTGAAACTCTACATAATGGATTTATAAAGAGTTTGAATGAATTGGTTTTAAAGATTCAAAAAGAACTATTTAGTTTAACGGCTCAAATGAATCTTTAATTATAGTAAACTATTTTACTTTCTACACTTTTGAAACTCTGTTTGAATATTAAATTTATGATGTGATAATATTTTCATATACACAATTTAGGGCACTGCCCTTAGAAAAAAATGAAGAGAAATGTTATATTGAACTCCATTTTTTTTAAAACAAATATAGAGTGTACACTGTACAGTACAGGAATTTGTAATATCATATAAACAGGCCCGGATTACCGGGCCTGGTTATATGATAGGCAACTGCCTAGGGACCCACATCAAATAGGGGCCCACACTCTAATTTGTATATGCATGTATTTCTTTAAGAGAAAATTATATTTGAACAACAATTTTTATTGAATAATATTTATCAAGGCGATTTAACAACGATTTGCCAGAACGGCAAACATGATCGTAAACATACCAGCCAGGGCTCCATGGGGCCCGGTTTTCCGTTATTATTTTTTTAAAGTTTATACTCTACAACGAATTTTTAGAAAAATAAGCATAGGATTCTAAGCATTTAAAAAAACTCAGAATCTATGAATTTGTTATTAGGGTGTTCAACCGATTAATTCTTGTTCGATTAATCGAACAATTTTAAACGAATAATTGTTCGATTAATTACAAATTGCTAATTTCGATTAAAGGATTAATCGAAGAATTTATGCCGGTTAATCGAATAAAAATAATATATGTTTTTTACAATGACCACGATATCCGAGTTGCTAGAGCGATCACTGAAACAGTTATGGAATTGGGCTAATGAAAATGGTCTTAACGTTAATCCGCGGAAGACTGAGATGGTATTGTTTACACGAAAGTATAAGATCGAAAATTTTAGAAAAGTTAAGGTTAACGGGGTTGAAATCCCACTTTCAAATCATGCGAAATTTTTAGGAATTATTCTGGATAGCAAATTATCATGGAACCAAAATACCGATGAACGATTGAGAAAGGCGAATAATGCATATTATACATGCAAAAAAATGTTCGGCAAGACATGGGGACTTGAGCCAAGGATCACGCACTGGATCTATACTTCCATCGTAAGACCAATCTTACTTTACGGAGTTGTGGTCTGGCACAGAGCGCTGGAGAGGGAGGTGACTCGTAGTAAGTTCCAAAAAGCCCAACGGCTTATGGGTCTGAGTATCACTGGTGCCCTAAGAACAACATCAGCTGCATCCATCGACACGATACTGCATCTGCTGCCAATTGACGTCTTTGCTAAGGGTGAGGCATATAAGGCATGCCTCAGACTCAAAGAGTCAAATTGGCTCAGACGCCGAAATTTTGGACACAGTAGCATGGACAATTTGGATAACGTTGTCACTGACTACAGGGTGCCCAAACTACTTTTCGATCGGAAATTTAAAGTTGAATTTCCCACTCGAGAATTTTTGTCGAACTGGCGTTGCGTTCCAAATGACGCTTTAAATATTTTCACAGACGGCTCCAAACAATCGACGGGAGTGGGAGCGGGATTTACTACGGACGTCTGTGATATTCGAAAATCTTTTAATCTACCTCTGAGCTGTAGCATATTCCAGGCTGAAATAGTTGCTATTAATAAGGCAGCCTTACAGTTTCTTGGAGAATCGGAGAGAATAATAAACTTTTACGTCGACAGCCAAGCTGCACTAAAAGCTCTAAGAGGCTTTTGTATTAAATCAAAAGTCGTCTTTGAGTGCTACGAGAATCTTCAAAGATTATCCAGCAATAACCTCGTCTCTCTAATATGGGTTCCAGGACATAAGGGAGTAGAAGGGAACGAGAAGGCTGATGAGCTTGAAAAACTGGGTACAGATGGGGTAGGGGACTTTGTTCATATTGATCCCCCAATGCAGTACTACAAATCGAGAAGTGATTGTCAGTGTATTTCCATGGCGAACAGGAAATGGCGAGAGTTAAGTACAAGCAGAATTACCAGAATAATCTGGCCGCGTTACGACCTCAAAAGAACTCGCTACCTACTTTCTCTCAACAGAAGAGAATGTCGTTTACTCACGGGAGTGGTCACGGGACACTGCCTAATTGCTTTCCACGCAAGAACAATTGGACTCATCTCTGATTCCAATTGTAGAAGATGTGATGAACCGAATACGGATGAAACAGTTGAACATATCCTGTGCAAATGCCCCGCAATGGCCAGGCATCGCAAACAACTTTTAGGCAAAGCTGAACTCGAGAATCTGGAGGCAATCGCAGTTATGGACCTTATGCGCGTTAAATTGTTTGCAACATGGACTAACGCGTTTTATCCACGTCGTTGAAGGAACATGTGGTATTGCTATGGACCAGCCGGTCTATGCGAGGAGTTCAAAATTTTGAGCTCCGCCACCCCTAACCTAACCTTTACAATGATGGGTACCAATACCTTTTCGATACCAATACCCGTTAATACCAATTCAAATTGAAAACCAATACCAATTAAAAACCAATACCTTTATTTGTGCGATACCAATACCGATCAAAAAACCAATACCGATTTCCCACTACCAATTATAATTAAAAACCAATACTTATATTCTTCAAAACCAATACCAATAAAAAACCAATACCAATTCATTTTTTTCTACTTTCGTATCGGTTTTGTTTCGGTTTTTTGTATTCTTATTTTTGTTTGTTTAAATTGTGACGTCAAACATTTTCTTTCCATCACATTATTAGGTTTTACCTGACTAACGATTGCAAAAGATGCTACTTGAATTTTAAAAGCCATAAAAACATAAAAGAAATATTTTTTGTCACGGTTTTTATGACCCCTAATAAAAGTAGATCTTAAAAAATGTAGACCTTTTCTGTGATGAAATTTTTTCTTTTGCAAACATAGTTAATATTTGATATATCGCACCTTTACTTGTATAGTGTCATAACTCGAAAAATGCGTTTTTTTTTTGTTAATGATGCAGAATTATTCGTTATATCGTGCTTTATATTGTATCAAAAACAGAGAACGTATTTGTGCTTGCATACACATTAACGCAATGGTAAATCACACCATAAAACTGAATAGCAAGAAAACACATGTTATTCTCTCAGCTTTGTAAAAAAAAAAAACTTGCATTAGCGTGCCTGTATGCATGTGTTTTTTTTAGCTTCTGTTATTCAAGAATTTTAGCATCATACATATTTTTTTACATGCAATTTTCACATTTTTCACATGTGGGTTTTTTTTAACATAACAAAAGTTAAACATAAACATTACTTTTGTTTGGTAAATCCTACATACATATATATGTGTTGGAGACAAATTATTTTGCTTTGACTTGTTATTAGCGACAATGTACAAAAACAAAAAATTGTTTTGCTTGAGAATATATTAGAGTGGGTAAAAAAAATCGTTTTGTAATATGAAAAAAAAAAAAACGTGTAGCTGTATGGAAAAATATATTAGCCTTTATAAAAAAAAACACGTTTTGGCAAATATTATATTGTTTGTTATAGAAAAAAATATTAGAGTCGGAAAAAAAAATCGTGTTGTAATATGATTTTTTTGTTTTTTCTTGTTTTGTGTTTACATTAGGGCGGGTAGATTTTTTTTTGTCAAAAATCGTATAGCAAAAACATAATCTACAAGAAATTCTAAGAACATTTCCCAAAGAAACCATGTTTCTTAAATCAAACCCTATACCGCGCCTAACGACATGAAGATTTGTCCGTCCGTCCTTTTTTTCATAAGCAAACATAGAATTTGACTATTTTTTGGTGTTTGTGTTAATTTTTGGGCTTTGGTGTGCTCTGAGGTATATAGTAAAATTTTAATAGCAATATTTTTGTAGAACATTTCATCTCCGCACTCTCCCTCTTTCGGGGTGTTTTTTGCGATTTGTTAGAATAGATCCAAAAAATACCGTTATGAGAGGGAGTTAGAGGGTTAATATGTTTTCTAGGACCCAATAAAGTATATATGGGGCATTCCAAGCCAAATCACTCACTTTTAGACCCGACCCCTTTCGATTTATTTTATTTTTGGATATGTTTTAGAACTTATTAAATGCAACTTGGACACCAATTTTCAGCCTTTTATTTCAAGATGGTGTTGAGTAGTCGATTTTTCAAAATGGCGATTTTCTCAAAAAAATTACAAAATTAAAATTTTTAATTAATTTTGACCATTAAAAAATATAGATATTTTAAAAAAAGTTGGACAAATTTTTGTTGGTATATAAATGTAGTTTTAGAAAAAAAATATGAAAAAATTATTCGAAGTAACTATCACTTATTTTTTGACGTTTAAAAATTATAATCCACTTTTTGAAAAAGTTCGAAACCTTCGATTTTTTTTGTAAAAACCTATAAAAATTCTACTCTAAATTACGCAACTTTTGAGCCATAATTCGACATGTGATCACAATTCTTTTTAATTTTTAAAAAATTTTTAAAATTGCCCCTTTTATTTTTTGGCTCTGATTTATTTTATATAGTGATCCAAAAAAAATAGATTGGTAGATACTGACCGTAACTTACCCTAGATATATTCACTTCAAGGTAAAAATACGTCTCACAAAAATTTAGGACAATCGGAAATGGGTAACGTGTATAGCATGGTCCTTGAAGTTTTAAAAACGGATTACAAGGAAGTATATGAATTTTTTTCTGTTTTCTCAATTTTTTTGGTATTTTAAGTTAAGTTTTAAGTTAAGTGATTACAGAATTATGATGTAGAGTAAAATGCCATTCTAATAAGGTACTAAAAACTAAAATCGGTTAAAAATCAGCCAAGTTATTACAACTTCCCCAGGCATCTAGCGTGTGTCATACCACTTGATTAATGAATACGAGTTCCTTTTTAAATTTATTGAAATTTTCTACTGTAATAACATTGTTTCATTATCCATGTTTCAGTGTAATATTTTTTTGGTTTTTCCAAATTTTAAAACAAAAAAATTTTTTTTTTTTTAAATAGAGATTTCAAAAGGGTGTTGAAAATGCAGGCATTTTTAGCATTACTTTAAAAAATGTAAGCAAAACACAATATGAAAAATACTTGTCATCTAAATACATTCGAACTTGAAGAATAAAAAAAATGTTATTACAGTACGAAATTTCAATGAATTTTAAAAATCGGATTGTATTGCTTAATCAAGTGGTCTACCATACGTTAGATGCCTGGGGAAGTTGTAATAACTTGGCTGATTTTCAACCGATTTCAGTTTTTGGTACCTTATTAGAGAGGCATTTTACTCCGTATTATAATTCTGTAACCACTTAAATTTAAGCTTAACTTAAAATACCAAAAAAAATTAGAAAACAGAAAAAAATCCATATTTTTCCTTATAATCCGCTTTCTAAACTTCAAGGCCCATGCGGAACGCCTTACCCACGTCCGATCGTTGTTAATTTTTGTGAGACGTATTTTTACCTCGAAATGAATATATCTAGGGTAAGTTAGGGTCAGTATCTACCAATTTAATTTTTTTTTGAGCACCATACAAAATAAATCAGACTCAAAAAATATAAGGGGCAATTTTCAAAATTAAAAAAAAAATAGAACGAATTGTGATCACATCTCGATTTATGGCTCAAAAGTTGCGTAGTTTAGAGTAGAACTTTTAGACTTTTAAAAAAAAAAATCGAAGGTTTCGGACTTTTTCAAAAAGTAGATTTTAATTTTAAAGCGTTAAAAAAATAAGTGATAATTACTTCGAATAATTTTTTAATATTTTTTTTCTAAAACTACATTTCAATACCAAGAAAACGATGTCCAACTTTTTTTAAGATATCTAAAGTTTTAACTGGTCAAAATTAATTGAAAATTTAAAGTTTTTAATTTTTTTGAAAAAATCGCCATTTTGAAAAATTGATTACTCAACACCATCCTGGAATAAAAGGCTGAAAATTGGTGTCCAAGTTGCATTTAATAACTACTAAAACATATCCAAAAATAAAATAAATCGAAAGGGGTCGGGTCTAAAAGTGAGTGATTTGGCTTGGAAAGCCCATATATTATTGATCACTGATCGATTTTAAGACATTCTACCGATGTCCGTCTGTCTGTGGAAATGGTAATCACGACCAAAATATTACACGTAGATGACTGAAACTTAACATATTTATTGGAAGTTCTCCTGAGCAGTTTGGTATTGCATTTGAGCGATATCGGTTCAGCGGTTCAAAAGTTATGATCGAAAATGAAAGGACACCTCAAAAATGTTGGTACATTCAACATAACCTAAAAATACAAAATGCTTTAATTCGGTTGCTGGTTGACATATGTGAACATAATTGAACACCGAAAGGTACTTAAACAAGTACTAATACATTTTTTGACAAAAAAAGAAAAAAAAATCGCGGTTTTTATTTTTCCAAAAGTTTTTTTCGCGGAAATTTTTTTTAAATTTTTTTTTTTTTTCAAGTCTTTTGCAATAATCTTCTTGATATTGTGGAGGGTATCAATACATTCGGCACGGCTTTTTTAATCTTTTCTACTCAAAAAACAAATTGTCTAATTACGTGCACTTACGATCACGTGGGTAACATAAAATTTCACTCACGATCACGCGTATATCACGAATAATGCCAGAGATCGTGAAAACCCCTAATATGTATAGTTAAACAAAAAAAAAACAAAGTATTTGTTATAAAATGCATTCAAAAATAAAATGATACCAAAAATTACAAAATAATTTGTAATATGTTGTCATCATACAAAACGATTTTTTTTATCCACCCCACCCTAATATACATATGTATGTTCCTTTATCAAAACCAAATCTTTACATTTCTTAATAAAATTTCCTAAATAACACAACAATTTTGTTATTCTCAAAGTAACTACAATTCCACAATTTTAAATATTAATAAATTCTTAAATACATTATATGTATGTATGTATATACGATTTGGCAAAATCATAATGTTGATGTTAAAATTTGATACGAAAATTAAAATCAATTTCACATTTATGTGAAAACACATAAATTCACAAATCACAAAACACATCTTTGCAAAACAAAACAAAAAAACACAATCACACAGCCACACTTCTGCTAATTTGTTTTTTTTGCGCTGCCACACTAGACTCAAGAAAAAAAAAATATACATGATATTTAATACAGAAATTCCACGTATGCAAGCACATCACACACATATCTTGTGATTTTACCTTCTCTGATCAAAAATTCGTATTAATATCTTTTAAACTCACCGTTTGAGAAGAGTACACGCCATTATTACATTTTCTATGTACCGGCCTTTTTCAATTAAAAACCAGTTTCAATAGTAAACTTTAAACGTGTTTTCTGCAAAATCAAATATTTTGAGTTGTGACACTATACACTCTACTATACACTGCACTCTTCTTTGCGTTGTAAAAAAAATACTAATGTCCTTTTTTGGAAATTCCAAAATTTTAATCAAGCAGACGTTACAAAATTTTATGTCACAACACCAGAATCCAGAAAAAAAAAATTAATGTTATATTAGAGGCACAGTCATATTATATAAGAATTTAAGAACGCATAATGTGCAGTTCACACTTGCTATTTTTGAGAGTTTAAGGGCTACGTGTTTAAAAAAAATTTTTCTGTATCCATTACGTTTTTATTCTGTTACTGGTGTTTTGTTAAACAACTTGTTTAAGGTTGTAAGTGTGAATCCCATATAAGAAAAAAATTGACCAGCGTAATCGCAATTGGCAAAAGATCTAATATCGAAAAGGGGGCCCCCTGCATGATAACCCATTTCGATCACATTTTTCAAAAAAATATTTATGTATGAAAAGGATGAAGTTTAGGTATATTTTGTTACAAATGTTAAGTCTCATCTTTCTGCAATTAAAAAATATCTCAATTTGTAATTCGACGATTCCAATTGTAATTTGAAAAAGATCAATGGAAACTCAGTTGATATTTTTCGAATTTCAATTGGAATTTTCGAATTAAAATTGGAATCTTTGAGTTACAAATACAATTTTCGAATTACAAATGGAGTCTTCGAATTACAAATGGAATCTTTGAATTACAAATGGAATCTTCGAATTACAAGTAGAATCTTCGAATTACAGTTGATCTTTTACGAATTACATATGTAAATGGTGTAGATTCAAAGAGGTACACAAATACTACACCATTTACAGATGTAGTTCGTAAAAGATCAATTGTAATTCGAAAATTATGCTAATAATTCAAAGATTCCATTTCGTAATTCGAAGATTCCATTTGTAATTTTAAGATTCTATTTGTATATTCCAATTGCAATTCGAAGATACCAATTGAAATTCCAATTGTACAAAAATACTACACCATTTGCAATTCGTAAAAGATCAATTGTAATTCGTAAAAGGTCAATTTTAATTCGAAGATTCCAATTGTAGTTCGAAAAAGATCAATTGTAATCTTTTTCGAATTAAAATTGATATTTTACGAATTACAATTGATCTTTTACAGTTTACAATTGGAATATTCGAATTACAAATGCAATCTTCGAATTATAAATAGAATCTTCGACTTGCAAGTAGAATTTTCGAATAACAATTGATCTTTTACGAATTACATCTGCAACTATTGCTCCGATTTTGTCGCAATTACAAAAAAAAATACAAGATTGAGTCTTTATCTTTCCTCTGGAACCAAATGTGAGACAATCGGGCTATTACTTACAGAGATATATGCATTTATTCAAAGTTTTTTTTTTAATTTTTATGAGAAACCCATTATGTATGGTTTCATGGAGACCCTCATTTTTAAACTGCTGTAACTTGGTAAATAATGATCCGATTTTGACTCTATAAAAACTAAAATGCATAAGTATAGTAGCTTTATCATAGGGCTGCCAATACCGGACCGGTATTAGAAAATCGGTATTTCGATATTGGGAAATTTTCAATACCGAATTTTCGGTATTTTCGGTATTCATAAAAATAAGTATTTTTTAGTTCATTTCATAAATTTATTTACTTAAAAAGTGAATCCTTGAAGTCCTCAAAGTGTTACCAGAAATATCAACAATAGTTCTTCAAGTTTTGCAAGTCTCAAAAAAGGTTATAAAAATCTACTGCAAAATAACACATTTTTATTCAAGTTTTAATAATTTTTTTTTTTGGATATTTACCCTCTTTCCACTTAAGCAAAAATTTAAGTCCAATTACTTTGTTAAAATTTTGTACATGGGTGAGAAATGAGTTAAATCTTTAAGCTAATGCAAAACAGTTGAAAAATATTGGTTTTTAACCGTTTCCTGCGTTTTGTCCCCTTTGTCCCCTGTAAAATTATAAAAATTGTCTATTCGTACTTATTTACCTTAGTTAATTAAATTATTTTTTTGATTTTTATTGAGAAAAAAAATTTCATGAACACACAAAAATAATTGTTTGACGTACAAATAACGGCACCACTTTGAATAACAATAACTTTTATATTTAAAAATCAGAGTTGTATTATAAAAAGTATGTCGAAATCATATTTTATTTGGAAACTAAGGAAATTTCACAATAAACTGATAACATACAAATTATTTTCTTCAACTTTTTTTAGGACATCGTCATATAAATTTTAATTAAAATCAAAAAAAGTTGTACGCAGTACCGAAATCGAAATTGACTAAAAATCGGTATTTCGAATTTGAAAAAAGACCTCGAATTTCGACGAATTCGGTATTACCGAATTCGGTATTGGCAGCCCTACTTTATCACGACAGAAAAAAATTAAGACCATCGGACTAGTATCAACAGATATTTATGCATTCATATCAAAAATATTTTCGGGTTACTTGTAATAACTTGAAATGGCTATATAATGGTTACCATTATATCGATTTCAAATGCCTTTGCACGATTTTAAATCTTTTTTAATAAAAATTAATTAGAATAAAGGAGATCGCTCGATTTTAAGTTTTTAATTTTTTTTTATTTTCAAAAATGATAAACTTGTAATTTTTCGTAGTCTGGAGCCCTTTTACTTTAAACGGCTGTATCTCTGCAACTATTGCTCCAATTTTGTCACAATAACAAAAAAAAATAAAAGATTGAGACTTAATCTTTCCTCTGGAACCAAATGTGAGACAATCGGGCTAGTACTTACAGAGATATATGCATTTATACAAAGTTTTTATTTTTATGCAATGATGGGTACCAATACCTTTTCGATACCAATACCCGTTAATACCAATTCAAATTGAAAACCAATACCAATTAAAAACCAATACCTTTATTTGTGCGATACCAATACCGATAAAAAACCAATACCGATTCCCCACTACCAATACCAATTAAAAACCAATACTTTTATTCTTCAAAACCAATACCAATAAAAAACCAATACCAATTCATTTTTTTCTACTTTCGTATCGGTTTTGTTTCGGTTTTTTGTATTCTTATTTTCGTTTGTTTTAATTATGAATTCAAATATTTTCTTTCCATCACATTATTGGGTTTTACCTGACTAAAGATGTTCACAAAAGATGTTACATCGATCAGTAATAGTTTGTATGCAATGTCACATAACAAAAAGGAGTTAGCTATTTGAATTTTAAAAGCCATAAAAACATAAAACAATTTTTTTTGTCACTTACCATATTCTTATTTTTAACCCAATTTGATTGTTATGACCCCTAATAAAAGTAGATCTTAAAAAATTTAGACCTTTTCTGTGATAAATTTTTGATATTGATAATTGATATAAGGTTTTACCTGACTAACGAATTGCTAAAGATGTTCACAAAAGATGTTACATCGATCAGTAATCGTTTGCATGCAATGTCATATAACAAAAAGGAGTTAGCTACTTGAATTTAAAAAGCCATAAAAACATAAAAAAAAGTGTTTTTTTTACTTCTTTTTAACCAAATTTGATTTTTATGACCCCTAATAAAAGTAGATCTTAAAAAATTTAGACCTTTTCTGTGATGAAATTTTTTCTTTTGCAAACAAATACTAATACTAATACAAATACAAATACAAATACAAATACAAATACAAATATAAATACAAATACAAACACAAATACAAATACAAATAGAAATACAAACACAAATACAAATAGAAATACAAATAGAAATACAAATAGAAATACAAATAGAAATACAAATTGATTAATGTTTTTTGTGTTAGTATGATTTTTGGTTATTATGTAGCGTTTTGGTTATTATGTTATGTGTTTTTCTTTTTAATAAAAACTATATTAAGTTTGATTAATGTGTTATTTTGATCTGTTTAATTGTTTTTTTAATTTTTTAATTTTTTAAATTTTTAATTGTTTTATTATTTTTTATTTTTTTAATTTTTTAAGTTTTATGTAATTATTTGTCTAATCTAGTCAGTCTGATTTAATGTTTTGCTTTTTAATATGTATATGCTATTTTCTTTTCTTTTTAGATTTAAGTGTTAATCTGTGTGATTTAATGTCTTATAGTTTTAATGTATTTTTCATATTTATGTTTACGATTAGTTTTAAGTTTTTCCTTAATTTAAAAAGTTATGTTTTTCAATTATCTCAGTTTCACGCTGCAATATGAGACTCACAGTCTTGTGCGTGGAACGTCATATAAATAAATAAATAAATAAATAAATAAAAACATTGTTTATATTTGATACACATTAAGTGTCACTGCACTGTTTTTTGGGTTGTAAAAAAAATACTAATGTCCTTTTTTGGAAATTCCAATCAAGCAGTCGTTACAAAATTTTATGTCACAACACCAGAATCCAAAAAAATTTTTTTTTGTTTTATTAGAGGCACACTGTGCCGGGCACAGTGATATTATATAAGAATTTATTTTATTTTAGTGTGCGGTTCACACTTGCTATTTTTGAGAGTTTAAGGGCTACGTGTTTAGAAAAATCTTTGTTCTGTATCCATTACGTTTTTATTCTGCAAAACGATGTTCGCACTCATTTTTAACTACCCAGGCAGAAAAATACAAACGGGAGAGCGCTGGCAAAGTACTTTTTATGGTCGCTTGTGTGCTGGGAGAGCACCACGGTTTAGTACTCTCCCAGCGTCCAAAATGATAACCACGGTAAACGGTATGCCGTTGCGCTTTGAAAGCGCTTTAAAAACAAAAAATATGGTACTATAATAGCACTTTTAGAACAAAAAAATGTTACGTATCTAAATTGTATACATAAGTCCATAAGACATAACTTTTTTTGGTGTTTATTTGAATAAAGAAATTTATTAAATTAGGATAAAAAAATTATTGACTCATTTATTAGGATAAAAAAATTTTGAACAAACTTTGAACAATTTCTGAGTCCCGGAAAAAAAATTGTTTGCAGTTTTCTTTGCGTTTTGGAATAAAAAATTTATTAAAATGCTTTTAGGAAAAAAATTTAGAAAATTCCCGAAAAAAAGTGGTGTATTGAACCGAAACGGGCATGTATCCGGAGTTTAAGGGTGATGTATCCGAAGTTTAAGACACCTCCTCACGAAAGAAACAGGTGTTTTTATATAAAAGGTGTCAAGTTTGTAATATGTAGGTCGTGGTGTATAAGTGACATCACGAGAACTATCAAAGACCGGCCACTTATCCTGCAGGGAAATAAAAAAAATCCAATTGCTATGAAAATTAATAAATTTTAATAAAAAGTTTATACTTTGAACGGATTTAAATAGAAAAACATTGGCAAAGCGCTTGGAAAGCACTTGTTCGAATTCATACTACCTTCTACACAAAAAATAAAGTGCTTTGCCGAGACTTTTTCTTTGGAACGGTTGGCACTTTCTGCCTGGGTACCCAAGCAGAAACTGCCAACCGTTCCACAAAAAAAGTCTCGCCAAAGCACTTTATTTTTTGTGTATAAGGTAGTACGAAAAAAGTGCTTTGCAAGCGCTTTGCCAATGTTTTCTATTTAAATCCGTTCAAAGTATAATTTGTAATAAAAATTTATTAATTTTCATAGCAATTGGAATATTTTTCATTTTCCTGCAGTATTAGTTATTGGTCCTTGAAAGCTCTCGTGATATGTCACTTAGACACAATTCCTATCACAAACTTGCATAGGCGTAGAAACGGGGGGGCTGGGGTGGGCAAAGCCCACCCTAGACTCGATGTAGCCCACCCCAGACATTTTTGCATTTAGCCCACCCCAGACAATTTTCCTTTTTTTTAATTATTTTAACTTGAATATCCTTAAATTTAAACCCAAAATTGTCAGGAATATTTATTCAAAATCAAAGTAGCAATAAGCCTTCCTATTAGTTCTGCTAGTTGTGAAAGAAGTTTCTAAAGGTGCATACAGACGACGCAATATTATGTACAATATTCAATTATATTGATGGTGTGTGGGTTAGATTGACCATTGTACAATCGTCAATATTACCCACACACCATCAATATAATTGAATATTGTACATAATATTGCGTCGTCTGTAGGTACCTTAAGCTATGCGTTGAATAAAAACATGGTTACGAAGTGCAATGCTTCAGGAACGATTTTCAAATTTAAAAGTTTTAAATATTAAAAATGAATAAAGAGAAGTATAACGTTTTATTAACCCTTTCCATTATAAATTTATTTTAATATACTAATTACACTACTCTACAAAAATCAACTTTTTTGCACTAAAAACGCCTTCTCGAGATATAGGGATTTTCATTTTCTATGGACCAAGCCCTCCAAACCGACAATTTTTTTTATATTTGAAAATTTTATGTAAAAGATATTCATAATTTTTTTTATTCAATTTCCCAATAAAATTACCTAACTTTTGCAAGAAATCCGGACTCGGTGCGATCAGGGATATCATCAGGACATTACAAGGAAGTTCAAGATGTCCTTTTCATGGTTACATCCTTATAAGTATCAGAATTTTGCAATAAATATCCAATAAAAAGAACCTGGGGTTAAAATCCAAAATCCATTAAGTATATCCAGAAATATTTGCAAAAGAAATCAGAGTTTTGAACCAAATTGGCATGTTATTTTCATAAATTTTTTCGTACCAATTTTTATGATTTTTTTTTTTTGGTAAAATTACAAAAAAAAAGATTAAAATACATTTCCCAAAAAGGTTTGCCTCCTAAACACTAATCTATCATCAGACAAATTGTATCAAATCGCCTTCTCGAGATATAGCCATTTTTAATCTTTGTGGACCAAGTTTAAATAAAAAAAATATTAATTTTAACATACACATTTTCAATATTAAAAAAATTTCGGTTTTGAGGGCTTTTCTGATGACATTTTCCTATTTAGGAGGCAAAAATACTTTAGAAAATGTATTCAATATGTGTGTGCAAAAACCTTGTAGAGAAGTGTTATATAGTATTATATATTTTTAACGAAAATAGTAGTTAACTTTAATTTTTTTAAATACTTTTTTTGTGATTTCTTGTTATATGTTTTTTAGTTTTAATATTTTTTAGTTTTTTTAAAAGTTTATTTTTTTGGGAAGGGGGGGGGGGCTTTGCCCACCCCAAAATAATGGTCTAGCTACGCTTATGCAAACTTGACACCTTTTATATAAAAACACGTTTCTTTTGTGAGGAAGTGTCTTAAACTCCGGATACATCACATGTGAAATGCCACTGGGTCTATCCTTTTGGAAAACAACACGTTTCGGTTCAATACATCACTTTTTTCGGTACTTTTGCTAAAAGGTTAATCTAGGACTATTATTTCGGGTAGTTTCAAACATAAGCATAAACTCGTTATATCCTGTACCACAAGGCGCTTTAAAATAGCAACGGCATACCGTTTTCCGTGGTTATCATTTTGGACGCTGGAAGAGTACTAAACTGTGATGCTTTCCCAGCACACAAGCGACCATAAAAGGTACTTTGCCAGTGCTCTCCCGTTCGTATTTTTCTGCCTGGGTAGTTTAATTATTGGTTTTCCCCATTCAATTTAAACGTCAAAATAAACCACCGTTTTATTTTGACAGATAAAGTGCTTAAAATTGTATGGGGAAGACACATAATTAAACTAGTTTAAATGAATGCGAATATGGTATTACTGGTGTTTTGATAAACAACTTGTTTATGGTCGTAAGTTTGAACCCCATATAAGAAAACAATTACCCGTGTAATCGCAATTACCAAAAGATCTAAAATCGAAAAAGAGGCCTCCACGATAACCTATTTCGATTACCTTTTCAAAAAATATTTATGTATGAAAAGGATGAATTTCAGGTATATTTTGTAACGAATGTTAAGCCTCAACTTTCTGCAATTAAAAAATATCTCTCCTTGGCCACCGCAATTTATATGTGCATTAAATGCAATGTTCATCAGCACAGAAATTGTTTAAAGAAAAAACGAATACTTTGCATTTTATTATTTTAGGCTTTTAATTTGTATACCCTCCAGCGACTTAAAATTTTAAATATAAAGTCGACTATTAAAAATATATTTTAGAAGTCGATTTTATCGATTTTTTGAGGACTTGTGGTGAGGCTGTTTGAATTTTAATTTGGTTATAAAAACTAAATTAATTATATAACAAATGCTAATTACATCATTAATAAGGGATTCAAATACCCTTGGCTATTAATTTTTTTAAAGAAAAAATACTGAAAAATGTCTAATATTAGAGATGGGCGCGTGAGTGATTTTTGACTCACTCACGCTAACGACAAGAATTTTTGAATCACGCACACTCACTCACGAGCATATTTTTTCTACTCACACTCACTCTCTCACAATCAAGTGAGTAAATTTAACACAACTCACACTCACGTGTACTCACGCAAGCTTCGCTCACACTCACGTTGACTCACACTCACGTTGACTCACACTCACAAAACTCTTATTTATACAAAAAAAATTTCAAAAACTAAAATTTTGAAAAATCTTTAAAAATTTTAAGCAAAATTTAAAGTTCAGAGAAATTTTACAATTTTTTTTTTTTTGCTTTTTTCGGGATGAAATCTAAAGTTAAGCCAAATTTTACAATTTTTCTGTTCGAAAGGAAATATGAAGAGAAAATAAATCACGCAAACTCACGCAAATAAATCGACTCACGCACACTCACTCACGCAATTTTTTTCTCCACTCGCACTCACAATCACGTGAATAAAATTGAATTCAGTCACACTCACGCTTGAATCACGCTCTAATCAGCTCATGAGCCCATCTTTACTTAATATAAGAAAAATAAAAAATAAATCATTATTCAAAAATCCACCGTGTCCGATCGATGGCTTAAAATCAAAACTAAACTCGGTTAAAAATTGCACATTAACGTATATTTTTCTCCACTGTGGGGCGGACAGAAGGACTACGTACGTTAAATTTATTAATATTAACGACAAAACCTTTTGCATACAAATTCCAAAACCGATATAAGATAAATACCAATACTTATTAAAAACCGATACCGATTCGAGGCTAAAACCAATACCAATACCCAATACCTAAATAATTCAAAACCAATACCGAAACCTATACCAATTCAACAAAAAATGAAAACCAATACCTATACCAATACTAATATAATTTTAAAAACCAATACCAATACCAATACTTTTATCGAATTGGTACCCATCCTTGTTTTTATGAGAAACCCATTATTTATGGTTTCTTGGAGACCCCCATTTTTAAACTGTTGTAACTCGGTAAATAATGATTAGTGAAAATTAAGACTATCGGACTAGTATTAACAGATATTTATGCATTCATATCAAAAATATTTTCGGGTTACTTGTAATAACTTTAAATGGCTATATCAAGGTTACCATTATATCGATTTCAAATGCCTTTGCACGAATTTAAATCTTTTTTAATAAAGTTTAGTTAGAATAAAAGAGATTACTGGATTTTAAATTTAAAAAAAAAAAATTTTTTTTCAAAAATGATAAACTTGTAATTTTTCGTAGTCAGGAGCCCTTTTATTTTAAACGGCTGTATCTCTGCAACTATTGCTCCGATTTTGTCACAATGATAAAAAAAATAAAAGATTGAGACTTAATCTTTCCTCTGGAACCAAATGTGACACAATCGGGCTAGTACTTACAGAGATATATGCATTTATACAAAGTTTTTTTTAATTTTTATGAGAAACCCATTATTTATGGTTTCTTGGAGACCCTAATTTTTAAACTGCTGTAACTCGGTAAATAATGATCCGATTTTGACTCTTTAACCCTTTCACTACCCTTGTACACTACAGTGTACACATCTTTGACAAATAATTAAAATATGACAGAATAAAATATTTACTCATTTTTGTGTACAAATATGTTTATTGGGATGTTATCTAAGCTATAAATTTTTTTTGGGGAGGAAAAATACATATGGGTTGTTTCTATTCGCGATATTTCATGCCAATATTTGCGATTTTCGGATTTTGAGAGTTTTATCATTTTTGAGCTTTAATAACTTCGCTAGAATAATTTTTAGGTACTTCAAATAATTTTTTTATTAAAGCAGATGCTTCAGCCATCATTTTAGTTTTTATTTGAAAAAAATTGAGCGATCGGTTGGGTCTCGGCAATAGTTAAAAGTTGTGTACACTGTAGTGTACATTGGTAGACAATGGTTGTTACTCAATATGTTAAGCATGGCTTCATTTTTTGCATGGAGTTTAAAAGGTCGTTTGTGTTAAAGTACCTGGTACTTGTGTTATTTTTTTGAGAATTGCGCGGTTGTATTTTTTAGTAAAACGTCATTATTACAGACTAAAACAGATGCGACATTAGGGTTTTATAACACATAATGGGGAACAACAATTTTAGTGAAAGACTTTTCAGCTAGTTTTAACTTAATATAGCAAACACTTTATGACATCTTTTTTTCTTTAGGCGCGTTATATTAGTTTATTATTTCTAGCACAAAAAGTAGAACAAAATGAAAAAATTAAAGTTTTGGCAAACGATTATTTGTTTGACATTTGAAACAAGTATCGGGTCTGCTTATTCTGTGTATGAAGTAGTAAAATCAATGGGATTTGGAGCAGCGGTTGTTATACATCTTATCAATAGAATCCCAAAGGACACGATAGGACATAAGTTGTTCTATGATATTTTTTTCGAATCGTATCAGATTTTACACTTCCTCAATGCCAAAAACATACAGGCGGCAGGAACTGCTAGAATCAATAGATTATATGCTTCACCATTATCAAGCGATAAGGAGTTAAAACAAAAAGGATGTTGGTTCATCAGATCAACTGATTTGTAAAGAAAACGTAGTTGTTATCGCTAAATGGTACGATAATAAACCAGTCCATATGGCTTCGAATTTTATTGGCAAAGGTGTAGTTGATGAAGCAAGACGTTTTGACAAAACATCAAAAACATACCTAAACATTCCAAAACCAGAAGTTGTAAAGATATACAACGATGGAATGGGTGGTGTTGACCTTCTTAATCAACTTGTGGCATACTATAGTATCTTTCTTAAATCCAAAAAATGGACGCTTCGCCTAATGATGCATTTTTTTCGATATTGCCATAACGGCTTCATGGCTCGAATACCGAAAAAATGCAGCCATGGCAGGTGTTCAATCCAAAGACGAAATTGATCTCATGAACTTTAGAATACAGGTGTGCAATACATTGGTTTTACTAGAAAAACCCTGTCAGAAGAGTTGGTCGTCCATCAAATAATCCGTTTTCCGAAGTCAATCAGGATGACAAGACACTTTTTACGGCTCCTGTAAGAGACATTCGCTTGGATGGAGTTGGTCACTTTCCCATGTTTCATGATTCTACAGCACCAGGAGGGTGCAAACTGCCAAGTTGCACAAAAAGAACGTACATTCCATGCGTAAAATATAAAGCACACTTATGTATACAACGTAACAACATCTGTTTCCTCACTTATCACTCACCATAAATTTTGTATTTATATTTTTTTAACTTTTCGTGAATTAAAATATTCTTTTTTTAATAAATATTTGTAAAAAAATAATAATTTCCGTTTTTTTATTTTCAATTTGCATATTGAACAGTAAGTATCAAGTACTATAGAGTAATAGAGCTCTGCAACCGTTGACTACCAATGTACACTGTAGTGTACAAGTTATTTCGATATTAAGGGGGAGGGGTAAAATTTTTCTTTAACTTTTTTAGGATATTTTTAGGGTCCCAAAAATAAATCATAAGTCAAAAAAATTATTTTGCCACACACAAAAAGTCGGTAGTGAAAGGGTTAAAAACTAAAATGCATAAATATATTAGCTTTATCATGACAGACAAAAATTAAGACTATCGGACTAGTATTAACAGATATTTATGCATTCATATCAAAAATATTTTCGGGTTAGTTGTAATAACTTGAAATGGCTATATCAAGGTTACCATTATATCGATTTCAAATGCCTTTGCACGAATTTAAATCCTTTTTAATAAAGTTTAATTAGAATAAAAGAGATCGCTCGATTTTAAATTTTTAAAAAAAAATTTTTTTTCAAAAATGATAAACTTGTAATTTTTCGTAGTCTGGAGCCCTTTTACTTTAAATGGCTGTATCTCTGCAACTATTGCTCCGATTTTGTCACAATAACAAAAAAATAAAAGATTGAGACTTAATCTTTCCTCTGGAACCAAATGTGAGACAATCGGGCTAGTACTTACAGAGATATATGGACAATTGACATTAACTTTTAACGCTTGTGATATTTTACTAATTTCGCAATAACATTTTTATTTGTAAACTAGTCGAATAGCCTGTCCCTGCCAGGCGGAACACCAAATCACTTTTCTCAATAATTTAAATTTTTTACCAAACTTTATAAAAAATTAATTTTGTGCTATAAAAATTTAATATTGCTAGATTGAGTTACATCAATATATTTCCCAAAACTGGAAAAAAATTGAATGAGTATAAAAGCAAAGATTCTCAATAGATAAAGATATCTGAAGTCACTCGACTCCTGCTAAACCCGCACTGGCTAACTATGCTATTACAGAGGACGAATGAACAAACAAAAACAAAAATTGAAAAAAGTATTGCAATTGGCCGTTTTTCCGACTTAATGGAACGTTTTTTTTTGCATTTAGCGATAAAAAAAGTTTTTTGTTGATTATCGGTAAATCCAATGACTTTTTATTTGCTAAGAATTTGTTTTAAACACTTTGAAAGGTGTTTCTTAAATAATATTACCATAGTTATTAGAAATTGATATATTTTTTCAAAATTTATTAAGCGCTTTTTCGATATAAAAAGTTAGCAATGTTTGTAACATTATCGTATTTTTAAAGTATCCAAAAAAACCGCCGATTTTCAAAAACCGGTTTTGGATTATTCGAAAAATCTAAAATTTAAAAAAATCGGTTTCGGTTTAAATGTAAAAAACCGGTCAACCGGTTTTTTGCGGTTTTTTGATAATTTTAGATTTTTATTTAAAAGAACGAAATTTGTTAATTAAATAGAAGAAAATAAGATACAAAATTATTTTATTAACTTCACTTAACCTAAAATATAAAAAAAACGTTTGGTTTTATATTCTAAAATAACGTTTTAGAAACAAAAAGCAATTTTCGAGTTCTGGTTGCGTTAGAGTTTTGGCTTATTTTCAAAAAAATTTTATTTTTGTTGAAAATTCACGATCGATTTTTGTTTTGCAAAATATAGCTAAAAATTTTGGACCAAAATCGCTGCCAATTTTTTCTATAAATTCTGAGGCAAAAAGAAAGAAGTGCATAAGTCGAGTGTTAATCTTGTTTAGTTATTTTTATTTAATTACTCTTTACATATTAACCCCCATCATGTTTTTTGAAATAATATACAGCATATTTTTTATTGAAAATGTCAATTAACAGTGATTTTGTATTAAAATATTTATCTTAAAAGTGCTCTCGAAAAAAATGATTAAAAAACACTTATGAAGTTTTTGCTTTTTGCCACAGAATTACAAAGTGACACCAATGTAATTGGTTATTTATAAAAAAAAAAAAAAACAGTTCAACGGACCTTAAAACACCGGTTTTTCGAAGAACCGAATTTGAATAAAAACCGAAACCGGCCGGGCTTTTGAAAATGAAAAAACCGGTCCACCGGTTTTGGATACTCTACATATTTTCCTCGTCTAACAGTTTTCGTACCTTCTGTTAAAATGTTGCCAATGTTTATGAGAGATGCTAGGTGCGTGATAAAAGTTTTATTGATAACATTTTAGAACTAAATTTAGCACGCCCATTTCGTCTCTCCGTCCTTAAACCGGATATCAAAAATTTATCGTGTGGATCTGTCCAATGGGCACTCCTATATACATGGCAATGTTTATCTTTCTTAGTCATGAAGGGTTTTAAAAATGGTTAAAATGTTAAAAAACACAATTTTTTCACTTGAATTGTACCTTATAATTCTAGGTACACAGTTTAAATATTAAATCTGACTTTATAAGGATATGATTCATTGTCAATACTTTATGCTTTAAAATGTTCATCGTTCAAGGTCATAAGGTGTCTTTTAAATTAGGTAAGATGTAAAAACATAAAAAACATTTCTTCTCTTAATTCTCCTTCCATATTCCAAAATTTTTAAATCTAACTACTTTAGGATAAGCTCCATCGTTAGTAATATACTCCACGCCCCTTTTGCCTCTTAATTCTCCGTCCACAGTCCAAAAATGTTAAGTCTGACTACTTTAGGATATGCTCCAGTGTCAGGACAATATGCTTGCCAATTTGCGGCGTAGGTCATTAGGGCTTTAAAGTTAGTTAAATTAAAAAAATTAAACACAATATTGCCTTGCCCCTTTTTCCTCTCAACTCTCCGTCTACATTCCAAAAATGTTAAATCGGACTACTTTAGAATATGCTTCATATTTAGGACTACATGTTAAGGATTTTCATCTTCCTAATTCATTGGGACAGAGCTTAAAAATACTCTAAAATTAAAAAAAAAAAAATCATTTTACAAAGTCCCCTTTTTCCCGTAATTCGCCGCCCACAGGCAAAAAATCCGGCTTTGTAAGAATCTCTGTCTGGTGTTTTACTATATACATGCCAATTTTAAGCTTTTAAGTCCATCAATGAGATTCAAAAGGCGCTGGATACACAAAAAATAAGAGAAACTATTTAAATTATTTAAAATATTAAAAAACACAATTTTTCACGCTCTTTTATCTTTTAATTCTCCGTCAACTGTCGAGAAATTTTAAATCCGATTACTTTAGGATATACTACATCATTAGGACTATATGCTATGCATTTTCCGCTTCCTTTGGGGGCTTCCAAAGAAGTTAAAATGTTAAAAATCCCAATTTTGTCACTACCCATTTTCCTTTTAATTCTCCGCCGACAGTTCAAAAATTTAAAATTCGACTACTTCAGGGTATGCTCCATCGATAGGACTATATGCTCGGAAATTTTTAGCTTCCTAAGTCATTAGAGGACTTTAAAATAAGCAAAAATGTCTATTTTCATCTTCATGGGATTGGGGGTCTTCAAATTAGTTAAAATATTAAAAAACACATTTTGCCACTCCCCATTTTTCTCATAATTCTCCTTCCACAGTCTTAAAAATTTAAATCCGATTACTTCAGGATATGCTTCGTTGTTAGAACTAAATGCTATGCAATTTTCCGCTTCCTCAGTCACTTGGGGGCTTCAAAAGGAGTAAAAATGTAAAAAAATACCAAATTTTGCCACGCCACTTTTCCCCTCAATTCTCAGCCCACATTGTGAAAATTTTAAATCCGACTACTTGGGGATATGCGCCATCGTTAAGACTATATTCTAGGAAATTTTCAGCTTACTAAGTCATTAGGGGGCTTTAAATTAAGCGAAAATGTCAAAAAATTGAATTTTGCCACGCCCACTTTTCCGCTTATTTCTCCGCCCACAGACAAAAAATCAAAAATCCGGCTACGTTAGGATCTGCCCCAGGTGTTTTACTATATGGATGCCAATTTTCAGCTTTGTAGCTCATCAGTGGGCTTCAAAAAGCTCTGGATAGACAAAAAAAGAGGAACACACAAATAGGGAAATTATATATATAGACTAGGTGGTAACTGTGAATATAGATATGTTAAGGGAACCATAATGAGTAATTCTGCAAATGCACAGCGCAAATAGTCTCATTATCTTATCTTATCTGGTAAGGAACGTGCAAAGTTGAAAAATGCAAAAAAACGCTTGATACTCTCATGAAATTTTTCGTTCAAAGTTCCATATTGTTGGGTGCGTTAAAGCTATTGCTCCAAATTTAATACCGTTTGGGCAATTATTTGGTGTAGTTTTAGTGAATGTGCCATTAATAAGGAAAAAGTTACATGGACTTAAATCTTTGATACCAATTTTTTTCAATTTTTCGAGGTTTTTTGATTGTAGATTTTGGTGCAAACTGTAATTTTAAAATTCAGATACACATGGTAAAAGCCCTTGTAAATATGCATAATCTGAGCCTGATTCGAGTAATGTGCTCGCAATGGTTACGAAGCTGCCGCTCTCCAAAGATGGGAAGAAAAAACGTGAATTTTTTAAAAACTCTGTTTTTTTGCGAGGCACACTCCCAGTTTTATACCGAATGGTTCCGAATGCTTTGTGAACTTTATAATTTACCATTTCCCACTTGATTTACAAACGCACCCAAAAAATATTCAATTGCTAAATTTTTTTGAACTTTTTAAATTTTTTGCAAAATTTCGATATTTTAGTTTTGCATTATTTGAAAGCCAAATGTGCATGGCTGAAAGTTGAACATGTAGAAATAATGGTATGTGCAAATATAATAAATCATGGAAAGCAACATTCATCAAAAGTTAATATTGGCGAATTCCGCGGTGTTTTTCAGTTTTCGCTTTTTTGTAAGGCACATCCAGGCCGCTTATGGAAATTGGTCGGTGAGAGGCGTGTTTGGTAGTCTTTTTAATGCTATATCTTCAATTAATTCGCACCCGAAAAATTTTAAACGTTTAAGCGGTTTTTTGGTGGTTTTAAATTGTTGATACTTTTAAATTTAATGCTTACATATATAAAATCTTACATTACTTAAAAAAAGTAGAAAAGAAATGTATTTTGTTAGATTTTGACATGTCTTATTCGAATAATATTTCGAAATTAGTCCACTGATTTTTGCAGTCGCGAATATCGCGAAAAATCGCTAAAATTTTTTATAACCTTAATAAAATTAGTAATAACTAGGGATGAGATTTCCATGCAAATGCATGTTTTTTGTCGATAGTCTAAAAATTACATCGACCAATTATCTTTCCGAATCAAGAAATTTGCGTTAAAATGGCATCGATTTGTTTTTGCATATTTTTGCATATTTTGGTAAAAATGGGTATTTTTGCATTTTTTGGTTTTAAATGCATATTTTGTGCATATTTCCAACTTTTAAGTGCATATTTTTGCATATTTTGGCATAAATTAGCAAAAACACAAATTGAAATTTATTTGTTTCAAAAACTATTTTAAATTTTAAAAATTTATTTTGAAAATAATAAAAATAATTTTTTTTCTTGTTAATTTTTTTTATAGATATTCTTAATTTCTAAAAAAATCTTTCTTATGTAAAGTTTTGAATGTTACTATTTAACACGGCGTTATATTTTGCTTTTTAAGAAGTTTTTTTCTATGAAAACAAGATTCTTATTGCACACATTTAAATTTTTAGTGCATATTTTTAGGTTTTTTAGTGCATATTTTAGATTTTTTAGTGCATATTTTAAGCGCATATTTTCGATATTTTAGTGCATGAAAATCTCATCCCTAGTAATAACGTTTAAATATTTCGTAATAACCTTAATATTATCATTATTAATCATACTTTGAATAGTTTCAATATTCAGTGAAGGACAACACTGTAAAATCAGACTTTAAATATTTAAAAAAATAAATACATCAAAACTTACACTCAAAAAATTATGTTAGTAAAATTAACTAAAAATGTCAGTTAAAATAACTACTTTGTAAGTTGTTTTGGGGTCAACTACTTTTTCAGTTAAATCAACTAACAATGTTAGTTACTTTAACTAACAAAAAAACAACTGACTTATGTAGTAAAAACTACTTACATTTGTAGTAAAAACAACTATAATGTAGTAAAAATAAAATAATCAATATACAGTCGAACCCGGTTATAACGAACTCCGAGGGACCAGTAAAAATAGTTCGTTATAAGCGAAGTTCGCTATAAGCGGGGTATATTTTTTATCAACCTAGTTTTATTTCCAAAAAAATGGATCCAAATTTGTTTAATTTGATGTTTTTTCGTATATAAACTACTTATTGAGAAGAAATCATTAAAAATATAAATAAATTTTATCAAAATTATAATATAAACCAAAAAATTCTAACCTTTTGTTAGCTTGATAAACATGATTGCCACACATTAAAAAATGTTTATTGGAGTTCGTTATAAAAAGGTAAATATACATGAAATTATGTTCGTGGGACCATAATAAGCAGTTCGCTTTAACCGAGGATTCGTTATAACCGAGTTCGTTATTCAAGAAGTATTTTGTGTGAAAATTGATGCTAAAACGTCGGGACTTTAGAATTAGTTCGTTACAACCGAGAATTCGTTATAACCGAGTTCGTTATAACCGAGTTTGACTGTATAATTCATTTTTTTCAAAAAAATTTTCAGAAAAAAATTTGAAGACTAAATTTTTTCCAAGTTTTTTTTTGTTTTTTTTTTTAAGTTGTGAAAATTTAAAAAACAAAAATTAATTTTTATTTTTTGAAAAAAAAAACTTTGAAAATTTTTCAGATAAAAAAAATTAAATTAACTACTTTAAATAACTGTTACTACATTACAGTACTTTTTTGTTAGTTGTTAAAAAAAAGGACTTGAAATAACTAACAGAAATAGTTGTTTGATATTTTTCATACAAAAACAACAGACTTTGTAGTTGAAAACAACTTACTACTGTAAAATATACAAATAACTGACATGTAGTAACTTACATAATTTTCTGAGTGTAGTATTTTTTTTTTTTTTTCAAAAATGTTACCTTTAAACCACTGCTGTTTCTTACCTATTAGAGATAGAATAATGGTGTTAACTAAGAATTTGTTGAGATTTTGATAATGCATTTGGTAATATTTTTCTAAAAAAAATAAAACCGCTGGAAACATTTTTATTTCCAAAGTAATGGAAAATGTGCCGAAAAAAAATTGGTTAAATGCAAATATCTCGATATTTAGCAAAGATTTTACGCATGTTTGAATATGTATTTTAGCTCTAGGTAAACATAATACAAAATGGTACGTTTGGTAAACTTCGGATAAAAAATGTAATTTTGACAATTTTTTTAAAAATTTTAACTTTAAACCGCCATAGTTTTGGGTGCGATCGCTCAAATTAATGCACGCGGACGGATTTGAATTACTTATTTTTAATGTTATTTACCTACAAAGTTATTTACCTACAAAGCCACGAAAAAAAAATCTCAATTTTTTTTTCTTAAATATTAAAAGTTAATGACAATTGCTCATATGCATTTATACAAAGTTTTTTTTTTTATTTTTATGAGAAACCCATTAATTATGGTTTCTTGGAGACACTCATTTATAAACTGCTGTAACTCGGTAAATAATGATCCGATTTTGACTCTATAAAAACTAAAATGCATAAGTATATTAGCTTTATCAGAAAAAATTAAGACTATCGGACTAGTATTAACAGATATTTATGCATTCATATCAAAAATATTTTCGGGTTACTTGTAATAACTTTAAATGGCTACGCTCAAAAAATTATGTTAGTAAAATCAACTGAAAATGTCAGTTAAAATAACTACTTTGTAAGTTGTTTTGGGGTCAACTAGTTTTTCAGTTAAATCAACTAACAATGTTTGTTATTTTAACTGACAAAAACAACGGACTTATGTAGTAAAAACTACTGACATTTGCAGTAAAAACAACTAAAAAGTAGTAAAAATAAAATAATCAATATATAATTTTTATTTTTTCAAAACATTTTTCAAAAAAAAAAAAAAAATTTAAGACCAAATTTTTTCCAAGTTTTTTTTTTTAAAAAAGTTGTGAAAAAAAAAACGAAAATTTTTATTTTTGGAAAAAAACTTTGAAAATTTTTCAGAGATAAAAAAATAAAATTAACTACTTTAAATAACTATTACTACATCACAGTACTTTTTTGTTAGTTGTTCAAAAAAACGACTTAAAATAACTAACGGAAATAGTTGTTTGATATTTTTCATACAAAAACAACTGACTTTGTAGTTGAAAACAACTAACTACTGTAAAATATACAAATAACTAACATGTAGTAACTTACATAATTTTCTGAGTGTAACCTTTTACAAATTTTAGTAATTAATACTATCACTTTCGTGATAGGTGCAAAATCAATTAAAATAGTAATTGATATATTCATTTTAGTGATTGAAACTCACTTTTACTTTTTTTGTATGTTCAGAAATGGGCTACAGAATCAAGAAACGCTGAAATTTTTTGTTTCATACTTTTCGATATGAAAACTTTTCGCATAATTACAGAACTGGTTTACATAGAACAAAAAAAAAATATTTCATCAAGAAAACGCACCATCCTACAAGAGTGTCTTAGCAATGAAAAAAAATCAACGAATTGAAGTACGAATTGCTTGACCACCCACCCTTTTTCTGATTAAGCTCCTTTTGACTTCTACACTCAGAAAATTATTGCAGTTACTACATGACGGTCGTTTGTGTAGTAAGTAGTAGCTGTTGTTTTTAACTACAATTTCGGTCGTTTTTGTATGAAAAAATCTTAAACAACTTTTTTTGTAGTAGTTTCAAAAAATAACTACAAAAAATATACTACACTGTAGCAATAGTTGATTTATGTAGTTGTTTTTAGTTTTTTTTCTAAAACTCGTTTTTTTCTAGAAATTTTTATTGCAAACGAATCCCAGCAGAAATTTTGCTGAACGTTCAGCAGCTTTTGGAAGGGGAACTTGAGTAAAGGAGCGCATCCAATTGCGCTGAATTCATGCATGATTCCCTAAGGCGATGTCTTACTTTAGAGCGCTAGTTGGATACACAGAAACAGCGCTCTTTAGATGCACTGAAATCACGTGTCTTTAGAGCGCTGATTTAAGCAGAATAAAGATGCTGTAAATTCATGTATCTTTTTAGCGCTGATTTAAGCAGATTAAAGATGCAGTGAATTCATGTATCTTTGTAGAGCTGATTTAAGCAGAATAAAGATGCTGTAAATTCAAAGTTGAAATCAAATAACTAAAATTTAAAAAAATATAACAAAAAAATTCATTCGTTTTACTTTACAAAACTTTATTTATGTGAAACAAAATGAAAAAAAAAAATCGGAAGTGAACATCAAAAAAATATCGGAAATTTTCATTTTCACATTTTTTATGGGAACAGCGGTCAAAGATGCTATGATTGAAGCGCTCTTTGCAGCGCTGATTAATGCGCAATAATGATGCAGTCAAATCATGTGTCTTTGTCTAAAACTCATGTTTTTTTACTCAAAAAGTGTTAAAAATATTAAAAAGGAAAGCAAGTGTGAAATTTTATCAAAAAATAATTACACATTATAAGTTTTATATAAAAAATCTTAAAAAAAAATTAAAAATTTTTCCCCTTCCTTTTACTGCATCCCTAAGAGCGCTCTTTGGATGCGATACGGTATGCTATAAACAGATGCTGTGTCGCCAAAATCTCGATTTATTTCTGCTGGGATGTGTCGAGCGAGTTGGTCGTGCGGGATGCGGAAGGAATTATTTTTATACCAAATAAATAATATCTAAATAAATTAAATTACAATTTATTAAATTTAATTATAACAAAAAATATGTTTTTGGAAAAATATTCTTGAGCGAAAGAAAATAAGTGGATAAATGAGATAACAAGTGTGTATAATATAGCGCTCACACACATAAGCGTGCGTAAAAACCAATCGGAAAAAACCAAAATAAAATGTGTGCAGTGTTTTGTTTTCTTATGAGCGCGCCATCTTTCTTTTCTTTGTATACACAACAGAACAGGTACATACTTTTTTATAACATTGCAAATTAATTCTTTTTCAATTTTGCCAAAGCATTTCGTTTTTTTTTTATTCCAGACAAATTTTGATCAGTAGCGGTGAAAATTTGAAATGAACTATTAAAAAAACAAAGGTAAATACAATCAATTTATTTTGTTTAACATTTTATTAATATAATTTTTTTTCTTCTATAATTCCAGATAAATACATCAAAAAATTGTCATCATGTCGAAATTCTATACAACCAACTGAAATGTATTGCTTTTTAAATAAATAAATATCAATCATTTAAACGTTTAAGAAATTTTTTAAATAAAATTTCAGGCAATTGTAGAAAAAACAACTGTATTAAACAGTTTTGTAGTAGTTTTTACTACATATTGTAGTTGAAAATCAATAGTTAAAAACAACATGTTCAGTTGTTTTTACCGTAATATGTAGTGGACGCCTTTTCAACGACAAAATGTAGTCAAAACAACTGTCTTTTGTAGTAGATTTTACCGACATACTTTTTTGAGTGTAAATTTTTTCACAGTGTTTTTTTTAAAATGCATGTTTGGCCAATAATAGTGAAACAACTTAAAATTTTTTTGAACATATTTTTGAGATCATAGTCCAATTCTACTCTCAGCCTTTATACCAGGACTGTGATCATGTAAAGTGAGTAACGTCTGTCGACGATTGAACGATGTCGTTTTTATTTTGCTTCACGTAAGCCCATCACTAACGTATCGTTTCGAACATAATATCGAAAACGACAACGTATGTCAAACTGACATATGTCAAAATTACATATTGTGAAAAAAACACCTAAACAAAACACTACCATAAATAATAAGAAAATTTTAAATTTAGCGTTATAAAACCTACAAAAAAAAGCCTCAAAAAAAATACACTTATATAAACGAATGCACTTTTTTAACACTCTTAATTGTTTTTTTTTTTTTTGTTACACAAAGGGATTCGAAGAGCTTCCACCCTCCAAAAAAGAAGTTTACTTCTATAAACGAATGCTCTTTTTTCGTTATAATTTTTTAAATTTTGGTTATTTCCCAGCAAAACTTTGGTAATGGGTAGTGATTATATACACATTACCAGGTAATGCATATAATTTATTTGTAGCATTATTTTATGATGTCTTACCAAACATTTGTTTCACAACGTATTATTTTCAAGTAAAAAATAATGCATTACTAATAATTTGCTACGTAATGCATGATTATTGGAAAAAATATATTTCATATTTATTATTTCTAAACATTAAATCATGGATGACTTATATTTGGTTACATTATGTATTATTTGAAAGTTTGAAATAATGTATTATTTATAATTGGATGCATAATGCATTACAACAACATAAAAAATATTTTTTTTATAAAAAAATGTATAAGTTTAAACTAGAGATGGGCTCACGACAGGAAATTTCTAACAACACACTCTCGAGCATATTTTATCTACTGACACTCACTTACAATCACATGAGTAAATTTAATACAAAATTACTTTTTCACTACTCGTAACACCTTATATATTATCTTCTGGTATGCTATATTATTTCATTTCTCGTAACCTATAAAATATCATATATTTTACACCTTACTTGTATTCTTCGTTATAAATTTATGACTTATTTTATACCTTACTGGTATTCTTTGTGATAATGTGGATGCATTACTTTGAGTCTCATCGCCTGTTAAAATCATCAATGCTGCAATGTATAAAATAAGAGATCCTATACCATATTTTATACCTTATTTGGTAATCTAAGTTTTGCTGGGTTGATTTCAACTTTAAATGAAAACGTAAACAACAAAACACCGAACTTGATTTTATGTGATGAAAATTTCATGTGATTTTTATACCCTCCACTTAGTGATAGAGGGTATATATAAGTTTGTCATTCCGTTTGTAACTCATCGAAATATCGGTCTGGGACCCCATAAAGTATATATATTCATGATGCCCGATCGATTTTAAGACATTCTAGCGATGTCCGTCTGTCCGTCTGTCTGTGGAAAATGCTGTCGCGGACAAAATATTGCACAGAGATGACTGAAACTTAACATATATATTGGAAGTTCTCCCGAGAAGTTTGGTATTGCATTTGAGCGATATCGGTTCAGCGGTTCAAAAGTTATGAACGAAAATGTAAGCACACCTCAAAAATTTCAGTATATTCAACATAACCTAAAAATACAAAATGCTTTAATTCGGCTTCTGGTTGACATATGTGAACATAATTGAACACCAAATGGTATTTAAACAAGTACGAACATATTTTTTGAAGAAAAAAAAAAAAAAAAATCGCGGATTTTTTTTTACCAAAATTTTTTTTCGCGGAAATTTTTTTTTTAAAAGTAATTTCCTTTTAAATAAAGTTTTTTGCAATAATCTTTTTGAAATTGTGGAGGGTATCACTACATTCGGCAAGGCCGAATTTAACTTTTTTACTTGTTTTTTTTTATTGTTGACATATGTATGTATTTGTTTTTTTTTATAAATGTAAATAAATAAATAAACAACTCACAAACAGAATAAAAGCTTCAACTTCAAAACGAAGTTACATAATTTCAAAAATAAAAAAATGTATTTTTTGTGTGTTAAGCTGCCCATTCACTTGCAATATTATTGTTCAACTTTTCAAATTGTACAATAATATCGCTTGTGTGTATGTAATATTTACGGTTGTGCAATATATTGGAGAATATCAAAACACTTTTGATATTTATTGTACAAACAAGAATACTGCAATATATTTTATCAGTGTGTTGTCTATATTGTACAACTTTTATTATGTTATGTTTATGTTTATATCTTGTACAATATATTGGGTTTAAGTATTGAGCAATTTTATTTGCTATGTAGGGTAAAACGACAATAATATTGTAAAATATTTTTTTTTTAAGTTGAGCAATTTTATTGCAAGTGAATGGGCAGCTTTAGAGTAGTGTTTTAAAAGGAAAACACAATTTTTATTAATAAAAGTGAAAAATTATCCAAAATATAACAATTAAGTTCATATTTTTACAAAAAAATGAGCAACACGACACCTCATTAGATGTCGTTTATTTTAAGTCGATTTAACGATTGTTGTTCAACGATTCTGAGCTTACGCTAAAAATCGTCAAAAAGACGATTTCGAACATACGATTTAAGAAAAATCGAGTTACGTGAAGCCAATGCATCGTTTTGACGACGTCGATACACTCAGAAAATTATGTAAGTTACTACATGTTAGTTATTTGTATATTTTACAGTAGTTAGTTGTTTTCAACTACAAAGTCAGTTGCTTTTGTATGAAAAATATCAAACAACTATTTCTGTTAGTTATTTTAAGTCGTTTTTTTGAACAACTAACAAAAAAGTACTGTGATGTAGTAACAGTTATTTAAAGTAGTTAATCTTATTTTTTTATCTCTGAAAAATTTTCAAAGTTTTTTTCCAAAAAATAAAAATTTCCGTTTTTTTTTTCACAACTTTTTTTTTTAAAAAAAACTTGGAAAAAATTTGGTCTTCAATTTTTTTTTTTTTAAAAATGTTTTGAAAAAAAAAATATGTATTGATTATTTTATTTTTACTACATTTTAGTTGTTTTGACTACAAATGTAAGTAATTTTTACTACATAAGTCAGTTGTTTTTTGTCAGTTAAAATAACTAACATTGTTAGTTGATTTAACTGAAAAAGTAGTTGACCCCAAAACAACCTACAAAGTAGTTATTTTAACTGACATTTTCAGTTGATTTTACTAACATAATTTTTTGAGTGTACATCATTCTCACTTTACGTGATCATAGTCCAGATTTTTATTCCACCCAGTGGCTGCTGTGCAGGCTTTCAAAAAAGGCAAAAATCGCGTTTTCGCGGGAATTCTTCTACAAAAATCCAAAAAAGAAAATGTTTGAGGACGTAAAAAATTTTAGAGTTTTTTGTACCTTTTTCTATGGAAAAAGTCTCAGATTCTGTGACCAATTCTAAGACATTCTGAAAAAAATTTCCAAAATAGTACAACATACGTAAGACTACCAACACTTTTAAGATATTTTTCCTATGCCTATGTAGTAGACAAACATTTTTTAAATATATCAATTTCTTCTATACAAAAAAAACATATTCTAAGTCATTATTTTTACCAAAATTCATTATATGATTGAAAGATACTTTTTCAAAGAAATTTTCAAATTATGTCACATTTTTCCTTTAAAAATTTTCAGATTCTTTTTCTATAAAAAATTTTTGGATTTCGAGATTTTTTTCTTTTGGAAAATTTTTTAGAAAATTTTCTTCTTCCTCCTTCCTTTTTTTCTTCTTTTTTTCCCTTTTTCTTTCATTTTTTGTTCTTTTTTTCTTTTTGAAATTTGGTCTGGGGGGGGGGGAAATTTCCCCTTTCCCCCCCACCCCCTGCACCCGCGCATGTTCTAAATGTAGCTGTTCAAATATTGCTATTAAAAAAAAACAACACACAAATTCTTAAACATACGGATTTATTATTAAAATATAATTTTTTACATATAATAATGTTATATTTTTATATTTATTAAAATTACTACTTTTTAATATGTAAAATATTGTTAATGTAATAAACATTTTCAAAATGTCGCTCAATTTTTTTTTTACTTTTTTGCAAAATTAATAATAGAATCGTTGTATTTTTCACAAAATTATTTGTGTATATGTACCCGCCGTCTACACCTGGGAGAAATACTGCGATATTTATATTAAGAAACGTCAAAGTCAATCGCAAAGATATTTTTCTCAGGTGTGGACTAAATATTAGTCTCAGTATTTGATCTCATCAGATAGTTGTTATGAGATATCTCATAAAAACAATCTGATGAGATTGGATGAGATCAAGTGTCAAATTCACTTATATTTGTATGTTTACAATTGTTTTTTTGGAGCAAATGGCGTCGAAAAAAGGAAAAATAAAATAAATCATTAAAAAATAATTGTATAAACAAATGTATGTGCCTAAATAATAGATTGAACATATATTTATGATGAATAACATATATAATTATTCCACGGCTGATTGTAAATTATGAAATTTCACAAGAGCAATTGCAGCTCGTTTTCTACACCACTTGATATTGAGATAAATGCTGAAATTTCCCTACTGTTTCTCTGCCGACGTTATCTCTGCTTTCATGAAAAAATTCTCCCACGTGTAGATGGTGCGGTATTAAAGCACCCATGAAATACACTGGAATGGTTGATGGATACAATTCTTTAGTCAAAAAATAATAGGTCTATTCGATTACCCAAATATCTTACTATTTTTTACTACAACTAGAAAGTTTTGTTTACTTTTTGTATTGAAAATTTCCAGCTGTAGTAAAATGAGTAATAAATAGTAGATTGTAGTAAGGTAATCGAATAGACCTATTAATATAAATAAATATAAAAGAAACAATATAATGCCAATGAAATCAGTTATTTCCACACATAAGGTGTGTTCCAGAACTTTCCGGGTAAAGTTCGGTAAAATGAGAGAAAATCAAAAAACCTCTCACGATACCACAAAAATGCACAAAAGTACGGGAACGCTAAAAACCACATTTCAAGCCCAAAATAATAGAAAATGTAAACAAACCAATAACGCTAAAATATTTTCGTAAGAAAAATTATTTTAAACAAGAAAACAAATTGTAAAAGTTTATTTTAATAACAAATTATCTTTTTTTTGTATTGAAAAAACACATTTCCTTGGTTTAGTTCTTTATTTTATTTAAATTTCCAATTTAGCTTCACAAAAAAAATCAGCTGTTTTTTTAACATCTGACTGTTACCAATTTACCCGAAAAAAAAGTGCGGGTAAGTTCGGTAAAATGAGAAAGTAATTTATTCTCTTAAAAACTCTCTCATTTACCCAATTTTTGCGTACGGGAACGCTTTTCGGGCTGGTTTGGGTACCCGCGGGCACCCGCAGTAACGTTCTGGAACACACCTATAAAAACAAAACCTTGTCAAATTACTAGAAAAAGTCTCGTAATCCAATTTTACCAATATTTGACAGCTTTCCTGGGGTTTTAACAAAAAAAAACTATTGAAATTTCAATTTTTTTTGTAATTTTACAATTTTTTTTTTTTTTGTTATTTTACAAATTTTTACAAAAAAAAATCTTGTAAATTCACGAGAATTCCTTGTAAGTTTTTTTACTCCAAAACAGTTGTTAATTTACAACTTTATTGGTAAAAAATAACAAAATAATGTCGTAATTTTTACTGGGAATTCTCGTAAAATAGGAGGTAGCAAAAAATCTAGTGAAGTCACAAGAATTTCTTGTAAATTTTATTGCGTCAAAAAAGTTTTAAATTTACAACTTTTTGGTAAAAAGGTTGTAAAATTACAAAATTATTGATAACAACTTACTAAATAACTAGGATTTCTCGTCAAAAATTTAAAAACAACTTTTCTTGTCATTTTGCAGTTTTTTTGAGTGCATATATGTAATTTAAAGATTTCTATAAATTACTGCCACTTTTTACTGCATAGAAATATTAGTGGTATTCATCTTAACGCGATCTATATTACACCCTCGTGGGGTGTAATATAGATCGCCTCCGTGAACAATACTGTTTGCAGGTGCACCCTGGTTTCCGCTAAATGATCTATCGCGACTGGCTGCCAAACTATCAGAACTATATCTGGTCTCCTGGTAAATTTGAAAAAACAAACAACTAGAAATACTAAGCAGATAAAACAACAACAAAATAATGTAGCCTAAAGTAAACCGAACTAGCTCTTCTAAGAGCTTCTTGACAAAGAATATCGGACCTTCGGTCCGAATTCTACAGCTTAATATTGAGGGAATGAGCAGAGCTAAATGCGATTATATCTCGCGTCTGCTGTCTGACGAATGTATTGATGTCGTCATCATACAAGAAACCCACATTTTAACTGAAGAAGAATTCAATATACGTGGCATGATTGATGGATATGATGCTGTTGGTGTACTATACCATCGTTCATATGGTTCCGCTACATATGTCAGAACTGGTCTGGACAATGTCACCCTAATTGATATTTGCTCTGAGCAAGACGTGTATACTATTACGATTGAAATCTCTGGGGTGCATATTATAATTTATAAGCCCCCAAACATTCTATGGTCTGACTCAGTCCTCCCCACATTTCCACACCCGTCGCTGTATACTGGTGATTTTAATAGCCAACATACCTCTTGGAGGTACCCTACTGATGACATAAGTGGCAACATGTTAGTCGAATGGGCAGAGGTTAACAACTTAAACCTTATTTTTGATGCGAAAGACGCCGCAACCTTTCACTCCGGTCGCTGGCGCAGAGGCTATAATCCCGACCTCACATATGTCAGTCTTAGAGATGACCACACTCCCATCCCAGTCTACCGAAAAGTACTACAAACATTCCCAAACAGCCAACATCGTCCAGTTTTCCTAGAAATAGGAATTCAGATACCCTTAGTCGAATCATTTCCAAAACCAAGATGGAACTTCTGCAAAGCCTCTTGGAAATCGTTTTCTCGAGATCTCGACTCTAACATAAGGTGGATAAATCCAACCCCAAATAATTATCCAAGAATGGTGAAAATGGTAATTGCTACTGCAAAGAAACATATACCCAGAGGATACCGGAAACAATATGTTCCTGGCTGGTCAGAAGAAACCGAGACTCTACACTCGGAATATCTAGCTACTCAAGATGAGACAATTGCAGACGAACTTCTAAAGTCTCTTGATAATGCTCGCAGGGAAAAATGGCACCATACTGTTGAAAATGTAAATTTCACACATTCCAGCCGAAAAGCTTGGAGCCTCCTTCGTAAATTGGGTAATAGCACTCCTATAACAACATCGAAATCGAACATACACCCTGACAGTATTGCTCTAAACATCAAACGAACATCAAAAATTGTATCGGAGAAGAAACACACCATTAATATTAAAAAGAAACTTAAAGAATTAAAAAATGAATCGTCTATCATCCCACAGTTCTCAGGACCTTTCAGTGAGGAGGAAATTAACTTCGCAATATCGCAAGTTAAGTCAGGGAAATCCGCAGGAGCGGATGGTATATTTCCTGAGTTTTTTATACATAGTGGAAAAAATTTTCGAAAATGGCTTACACTTTTCTACTCAAATGTACTACTAACTGGTGTAATGCCTACGGATCTGAAGAGATCTAAAATACTCGCCCTTTTAAAACCAGGCAAGCCAAAGGAACAAGCTGAAAGTTACCGACCGATAGCACTATTAAGCGTTGTATACAAATTACTCGAGAGACTAATTTATAACAGAGTTGAACCCACTATTAATAGCATCGTTCCGGTAGAGCAGGCGGGGTTTAGATCGGGACGTAGCTGCACTGATCAGGTACTATCCTTAACGACCTACATTGAGGCTGGTTTTCAATTAAAACTCAGGACATCCGTTGCATTTATAGATCTCAAAGCTGCGTACGACACGGTCTGGAAAGACGGGCTGATCTATAAATTTCTAAAAGTTATCCCTTGCATCCGAACTGCTACTCTTCTCAACAATATGTTAAGTGATCGTCATTTTATAGTGTATCTTGGAAACAAACAAAGCAGGAAGTGTAAACTTAATAATGGACTCCCCCAAGGATCTGTACTTGCCCCGCTTCTATTTAATCTCTACACTCATGACCTCCCATCAACGTACTCAAAAAAGTTCTCCTACGCTGATGACATCGCTATAGCCACTCAACGCTACTTAGTTAAAGATGCTGAATCTGTCCTTACAAATGACCTGCTATCACTTGGAAATTATTTTAAAAAATGGCGTCTGTGTCCTAGCCTCAACAAGACGGAAGTAACATGTTTTCACCTCAATAATAGTCAATCTGATCTAAAGCTTAACGTTCGTTTTGGAGATACTATCCTACCCTTTAATCCAACACCAAAATACCTTGGAGTTACCCTTGATAGAACACTCTCTTTTAAAAAGCACATAGAAAATACTGCTAACAAAGTTAAAACGCGTAACAATATTATCCAAAAACTTGCGTCAACTACTTGGGGAGCTTCTGCAAAAACACTGCGCTCAGCATCACTCGGACTGGTTTATTCTTCTGCAGAATACTGCGCACCGGTCTGGCTTAATAGCCCCCACGTAAACAAATTAGATACCCAACTAAATGCATGTATGCGACTAATAACAGGTACAATGTCTTCAACCCCAATAAGATTTTTACCTGTTCTAAGTAATATTCTACCACCAAGTCTAAGACGTCAGAATGCACTACTCCGCGAACATCGAAAAATAATCGCCAATCCTAGCCTTAAAATACACCAATATATTGAAGCTGCTAATGACGACCGTCTCATATCTCGAAAACCTCCATTAAAACTAGCTGAAAGTCTCGCAAACAATAATTATGACCCATATAACATCTGGTTTAATAATTGGAACCAAGCTTCATGTGATGACTTAATGAAAATACAGGACTTGACCTGTACGCCTCCGGGATCAGAATTGCCTAGGCCTATATGGGTTAGGCTTAACCGTATACGGACAAACAATGGAAGGTGCGCAGCTACTCTTTTTAAATGGGGCTCCGCTGTTTCGCCATTATGTGATTGCAGTGATGTTAATCAAACCATTTACCACATTATAAAAGACTGCCCCCATCGTAAATTTCTTGGCGAACTACACGAACTAAACAATGCTGGCCCAGATGCCGTCCGGTGGCTGAAGAATATTGACATCAATATCTAATTATTATCTATACTATTTTTCTATCAAAATATGCTAAACTTTGTTGTATAATCTGTTAAACTAGTAATGCTTATATCTCTAAAATTGTAATTGTTTGTATCAGTGCCATACGATAAATAAATAAAAATACCGTGTGTATCTGGTATTTTTATACAATTTATGTCAAACTCAATTTATAAAACGGTTTTATTTTGACAGATAGTGTTTAAAATTGTATGGGGACTAGTTTTAATGAATGCGAATGTGGTATAAAAAATAAGTTTGGTAATTTTACACAGTGGCCGTATTCATTTAAAATCGTATATACCTCGTATACTGTATAAACTTACCAAACTTATTTTATATAAATGGAGTTTGACATAAATTGTATAAATTTATCAGACTTACATATTATACGAGGTGTTTATACGGTTAGATGAATACCATTAGTATAAGAGGTGTATACGAGTTTAAATGAATACGGCCATTATAAAAATATCAAAATATTGCTCACAATTACAAAAGCTCAAATACAACCCTGCAAGCAAATAAATACGACATCTATTAGTCGATTTATATAACCAAGACGATAAATTTTATTGCGGAAATTATCGAATTCCTATTGTCGACGATACACCTTCGGGAGAAACAGTTACGCGATGGTAATACATTCCAGCAATACGAAATCAATTCGTCTGGCTAATTGGCAATATCGCCAGCTCTTCATTTGGATGAAAAACAAAGAGATACATACAAATGTATCGCCGAAATTTCGCTAAAATGACTAAAAGAAGATATTGCAAAAGTAAGGGGAAAAATTCTATAAAGTATGATTCAGCGCTGAAAAGACGCATGATTCCACTGCATCTTTCAGTG